>CAXAKX010000283.1:0-51382 GCA_963969525.1 Ontholestes murinus
AATTTACGTTTAAACTCCCAAAAAATGGCTCAACAATTGAAACCGGAATACTTAGCCATGATTCCTGATTTTTACGGGAATCCCGAAATTCTTTCCAGATTCATTGAAGTTTGTGAAAAATTAGTCACACGCTTTTACAATCGCGATGACCCAAATGATTTTCAAAATGAATATTTAACGTCTACTATATTGTCAAAAATTAAAGGTGACGCCGCGAAAAATATTTCATCTTCAGTAATTCATACGTGGGACGATTTAAAAACCGCGTTACGTAATACATATGCAGACAAACGCGATCATCTTAGTCTTAACGCCGAAATAACTAATTTAAAACAGTTGATCACCGAATCTCCTTTCGATTTCTATAATAGATTAAATCATTTGTTAAATTTACAAATTTCATATGCAACTAATCATATTGACCACAATCTAAAAAGATTTCATTTAATTGAATTTTTCAATGATAATGCGTTGCGTGTTTTCTTAAAAGGTTTAAAAGAACCTTACGGTAGTCAAATGAGGGTCAAAAACCCTACAGACCTTCACATTGCTCTCAACATGCTGACAAATGATTTTCAGCACGAGTTTTCTCCGCAGCAGTCGCACAAAACCGATAAAATTCCGCGTCGCGTTCATCAAAATAATACTCCGCGAATTCCTCCGCGTACTTATCAGCCGCCCACACATAAGCCGTCTTATAACTATAATTATAACAATTATCATGCGAAAAATAAATTCGCTCCTAAACAAAATTATAATTCAAACTTTAATCGGAGACAGGAAACCCCGATGTCAACATCGACTATTAATCCAAATAATAATCGAAAATTAAATTATACGTCACAAGAATTATATAACGTTGAGCAAAACAATTCTTTTTTAGGCGAAAACGCCTCGGAAAACCCAGAGAACAACTGGAATTCTTAGGTATTAAAAATAATGAAAGCTATCTTCCCCATATAATAGAAACTAAAAATAAACTCAAAATATTAATTGATACTGGGAGCACACGCTCTTTCGTAAATCCGGGAATAGCTAATAAGTTCTTTAAAAATCAAATTTTTAAATGTCCATTTAATGTGACTACTATTAACGGTTCAACCCAAGGTAACTATAGTACAAAAATTAACCTAAGTCATTTATTTAGAACCGAATCCTCAAAAAATTTAATATTCCATATTCTGAATTTCCACACGGAATTCGATATGTTATTAGGCATCGATAATCTAAAACTTTTAAATGCCCACATTGATCTAAATAAAGATCAATTAATCGCACCGGGATGCGAAATAAATATTAATTATTTAAACAAGTTCAATGAACTCCAGTATACGAAGTGTATAGTAGTAGCTGGTAGGTCTGAAACAGTTGTAGAAGTAGATATTAAAAATGTCAAAAATGGCGATATAATTATTCCATACATTAATTATGGTTCAAATATCGAGACACCACAGTGTGCCTCCAAATGTAAAAACAGCAAGGCTGTATGTACAATTATTAACCCCAATAATAACCCTTTTAAGGTATTCTTAGAACCATTGGTTGTCGATAAGATCAACGAATATGATCTTAATCAATCACCCAATTTAAATTTAATTGATACAAACAAAATAAAATTTGACTTGTCTCTCATTCGTTCAGCGCATATGAATAATGAAGAAAGACAGCAAATTACTAATTTAATTAAGGAATATTCAGATATTTTCCATATAAATAATAGAGGGTTAACTTTTACAAATGAAATTAAACATCGTATTCTCACAAACGATGAAATTCCGGTGTACACTAAATCGTATAGGTACCCGCAAATCCATAAACAAGAAGTTGATAAACAAATTAGGGAGATGCTTTCCCAAAATATAATTCGCCCCTCATATAGCCCCTGGTCTTCACCCATTTGGGTAGTTCCTAAAAAGTTAGATGCTTCTGGTAAGCGCAAATGGCGCGTTGTTATAGATTACAGAAAACTTAATGAAAAAACAATTGGTGATAAATATCCCTTGCCAAATATCGATGAACTTCTCGATAAGTTAGGTCGTTGTCAGTACTTCACAACACTAGACTTAGCTTCTGGTTTCCACCAGGTAGAAATTGATGAAAGAGATATTCAAAAAACTGCATTTAACACGGAGAATGGTCATTACGAATTTTTGCGTATGCCTTTCGGTCTCAAAAACGCACCTGCCACATTCCAAAGAGTAATGGACAATATTTTGAGAGGAATCCAAAATGAAAAATGTTTAGTCTATATGGATGATATTATTATTTTTAGCACAAGTCTTCAAGAACATATTTCTAGATTGCGTGAGGTATTTCAACGCCTACGTAAATCAAATTTCAAAATTCAGTTGGATAAATCCGAATTTTTACGTAAGGAAGTCTCCTACTTGGGACACATTGTAACTCCGGATGGTGTTAAACCCAACCCAGATAAGATTAAAGCAATCCAAAATTATCCCATTCCGAAAACCATCAAACAAATTAAAGGATTCTTAGGACTTCTCGGTTACTACCGAAAATTTATTAAAGACTTTGCTAAATTAACCAAACCAATTACAAAACGATTAAAAAAAGGTGCAATAATTAACGTTAATGATACGGACTATATTTCTTGTTTCAATCTTTGTAAAGACCTGTTAAGCAATGAACCCATTCTAAAATATCCAGACTTTAACAAACCTTTTATTGTAACTACAGACGCAAGTAACTTTGCAATCGGTGCAGTTTTATCACAAGGTAATATAGGATCAGATTTACCGGTAGCGTACGCTAGCCGTACACTTAATGATTCAGAAGTAAATTATTCGACAATTGAAAAGGAACTCCTCGCTGTCGTTTGGGCAGTTAAATACTTTCGACCTTACTTATTCGGTCGTCAATTTCAAATTGTTTGTGACCATAAGCCCCTACAGTGGCTCATGTCTCTAAAAGAACCCAACTCTAAACTAACCAGGTGGCGTATTAAATTATCAGAATATGATTATACTATTGTATACAAAAAGGGTGCAATGAATAAAAATGCTGATGCTCTATCAAGAGTTGAACTTAATCACATAACAGACCATAATGACAAATATTATGTAGATAATTTTGACGAATCACTTCTTGATAATAATAATGTAATTGAAGACGATAATCAATCAATAATTGCCGAAGTTGGTGATCAAGATAACATAGATGACTTTTTAGATGAATTAATAAATGATAATGATGGTGAAACGGTTCACTCAAATCTTGAAAACCCTATTACCACCATCCCAATTTTAGAAAAGCCTGTAAATATTGGCGATAATCAAATTATAATTAGTGAAGTAAATTATTCACCCGCAAAACCAAAACGTGAGGTCTTATATAATAATAAAAAGTTACGTATTCATGTTCAATTTTCCAAAAATAACTTTGAGAAAGATGTAATAGATTTTATTAAAGAATATATTGCTCCAAAGGTAAAATATCACTTATATTTTGATAGCGATGTATATGAAAAATTTTGTGTTGTAATTCAAACTTATTTCAAAAACTCACAACTAAATTTGGTAAAATGTACGGAAAATTTATTAGATATTGAAAATGAAGATGAGACTATTAACACCGTCAAATTGTACCACGATAGTAAATTAAATCATAGAGGTATTGACGAAACATATGCCGAAATTAAAAGATATTTTTATTGGCCTAATATGAAAAATACAGTCCAAAATTTCATAAATAATTGTGAAATATGCTTGTCAAGTAAATATGATAGAAATCCGTTAAAATTAAAATTTAATATTACACCTACACCGGTGAAACCATTTGAAATCATTCATATCGACTGTATCGCGATCGAGGGATCTAAATTTTTAACTATTGTAGATGCTTTCTCTAAATACGCGCAGATGTATCAATTAGAATCTTATCAAGCTGTCGAAATTGCAAACAAATTAATTCGTTTCTTTTCACATCATGGTATACCAGCACAAATTGTAGCTGATAACCATCTAGAATTCAAAAATTCATTAATAAAGGAATTATTAGAATTACATAAAATTAAATTACATTTTATAAGTAGCCAACATCCAGAATCAAATGGGTTAATTGAAAGAGTTCATTTAACAATAATTGAACACGTTCGAGTCCTAAATGCTCAAAAATCATTAAAATCAGAATCAGCAGAAACAAAAATATTATACGCTGTTTTAGGATATAATAACTCAATTCATTCAGTCACACGGTTAAAACCTATTGAAATTATTTCAGGTCACTTAGAAAACAATTCCCCATTTGATATTGATATAAAAAACAAAATTTTAAATAACTACGTTACAAATCATAAAGAAAAAGTAAGATTAATGTATACTACAATTAATGAAAAGCTTGTTGAAAATAAGGAGAAAACAATAAATAAACAAAATGAAAAAAGAGAAGATCTACCAAATATTAATGAAAAAGTATTTATAAAAAATCGGCAAAAACAATCTAAAACAAAAATTAAGTATAAACCAGAAATAATTGAATCAAAAAATGAAGAATTAAAAACCGCGAAAATTAAAAGGTCTCATCATAATCAAGTAGAAAAAATACATCTTTCAAACATTAAAAGACCCCGTAAATTAAACGATGATAAGAAAAATAAAATTGAGGACAGTATCGAACTATCCTACATAAATTTTATGAATAGTTATAAAAATGATAATAATATAGCTAATAATATAACTGAGATTCAAGATAATCTATTTACAGCACCAAAAGAATTTTCCCTTGCACATTGTGTTAGTGCTGATTTACATATGAATTCGGGTATAGCACATGATTTTAAAATTAGGTTTGGGCAAATAGATAAATTAAAGGCACAAAGGCCTAAAGTCCACTCTTTATGTTTCTTAAAAAACGAAAATCGGCATATAATATATTTAATTACTAAAAACAAATATTTTAATAAACCAACCCACAAAGATTTATTTCAAACTTTGGTAACATTAAAAGATTTCTGTAACAAAAGAAATATTAAAAATCTCGCAATTCCAAAAATAGGTTGCGGATTAGATAAACTTAATTACGATAAAGTAAAAGCCATGTTAAATTACATTTTTGGCAATTCTAATTTAAAAATAAATATCTATTTAGGTGAAATTAAAATTGATGATTCCGTTCCAGGTCCATCATGGTCGCAGTAACGCGAGCCATAGAAGTTAGAAATATTACAAGTAATCTAGGCATACTACCAATAAATTTAGGGCCGGCAAAATTAGAAAAAAGTGAGCACACATTTATCCATTATTATAACATCAGTACAATGTATGATGAATTTAAGAAACTAAATGGGCAATATAATCAATTGCAATTAACAATTAGAAACATATCGACATTTCAGAGAGATTTTCAGAATTATGAAAATATATTGAATTATTTAAAAGAGGATTTGAATGATAAATTCCAACAATTTAAAATAACAAAAAGAAGCCGAAATAAAAGAGGGCTTATCAACGGGTTAGGCACCGTAATAAAAACCATTACCGGAAATTTAGATTCCAATGACGGTACTAAATTTGAAAATATGTTAAACCACCTTAAAAATAATCAAAATCAAATCGAAAATCAAATAAAATTTGGGTATAGTGTTAACAATGAAATTATTAGTAAGTTTAACAAAACATTAAAAAGTATTGAACATAATGAAAATTTATTGAAATCGAGAATTATGCAATTGCATGCTATTTTAAAAGGAGAAATCGATCATCAATATGTACTTTTTATAAAAGACATCTTTAATCAATTGATAATATCGTATACGACAATCCAAAATATATTTCAAACAATAGAAAATTCGATTATGTTTTGTAAATTACACGCGATTCACCCTAGTATTATAAAGCCATCCGAATTTCTAAGTATTCTGCAAACTATCTCGGGATTCTACGGAAACCAATTACCTTTTGACGTAAGGTTAGATAACATACTAAATTTTGAATCTATATCCAAAGTAAATTGTTTAATTAAAGAAATGGTAATTCAGTATTTTATATCAATTCCAATTAATTATGAAATAAATTTTGAACTATATTATCTAAATTCAATTCCTACTAAAATTGAATCAGATTACTTGACCATTGTACCAAACACAAATTACGTTTTAAAATCTGAAAATAAGATTATACCTCTGAATAATGGATGTACAAAAACAAAATTGTACTACCAATGCCCATCTCACTTGCCGCTGTCAACTTCGATTAAATGCGAAGAAAATATTATCAAATCTGGAAAAGTGGACGATTGCCAATTCACAAAACTGGAGATTTTTGGTAATCACCTGGAGCACCTGCCTCACACTCAACAGTTCCTGCTAGTGTTTCCACATAAAGACCAAATAAAAATTAAGTGTCAAAAACAAACTGAAATTAGGGAACTAAGTGGTGTTTATTTAATAAAACCAAACAAGTGCCTAATAATCTATAAAAACAATGAACTGCATATACAAGACTCAAGTTCGGGAGGCCCTGTGTTAATTAATAATGTTAAAATAAAAATTAATAATCAAAATCTAACTGACTTCAGGATAAAGCTTCGCCGATTAACCCTTCAAGATACACCCGCAGTTCAACCCCTACCAACGATCCAAAATGATTGGGATTTCGTCAGGCCCAGTATGTGGACCATAGTCATCTACATCATCATATGTGGAGGAGCGTTGTTCCTGTTCTATAAATGGAAACGAAGACAAGGAACAACTCCCGAAGTAGACCAACCCCAGGCCTACGAACTTCATCTTCCAGGGGGAGCAAAAGTCTAAGGGTGGAGGAGTTACCTGCCGTCCACAATAATGCTCCTTTTGATTACGAACAATGAGTGTAGTGTTATATAAACAATCCTTTGTTTCATTTAATATGAATATTATTATTTTATTGCGCATTAATTATATTTATGCTTAGCTTGTAAGAATTATATTATAAATAGCCCGTATTTCTTTATTAGATTAAATTGTATAGTTAGAACTCGTACTCTGTACATGTCCGTCGTAAGAATAAATTGTTTTTAAAAACTCTGAAGTAAGTCCACGAACGTTAACTTATATATATCCAAATGGTAACGGACGTAGTGAATATCAACTCTTTGAAATTAACGGGTGAGAGAAGTCCAGTGTAGTGTGTTAGAGTGTAGGGAGCAAAGAATACACGATGGTGGTTGTGCTCTAGTCCACTATATTGTTATATGTACATGCTAACGTTTCGCACACAACATGTATGCATCCTCAGAGCAAGTAAACAATTATAAGTGTGTGTCCTACACTATGGAAGACCACATGGCCGCAGCAAGATTTTTTGAGGTTAAGTTCTTTCCCAATATAATTCCTTATCGTGAAAATTCAAGACGTCATGGAAAACTCAACAAATAGAATTTTGAGTTAAATTAAACCGAAACATTATAAGTATTTGAAATTTAAAATTCATCTAAATTGATAGAATTAACATGATGTAAAAAGAGAAGAGAACAATTACTGAAGGTAGACAAACACAAAATGGTCGGTCTTCCGCAATTAGACTGAGAAGTGAGCCAACGCTCACCGCAGTAATTGTTCTTTTATCTTTTTACATCATGTTAATTCTATCAATTTAGTTCAATTTTAAATTTCAAATACTTATAATTAGAGAGCGGATAAAAAAGCTTAAAAAATGTGAAAAAAGCACTTAAAAAGGCACAAAATTTAGAGAAAAAAGCATTAAAAAAGCATAAAAACAGGAAAAAAAGCATAAAAACACGAAAAAAGCACTAAAAAGCATTAAAAGGCACAAAATTTAGAGAAAAAAAGCATTAAAAAAGCATAAAAACAGGAAAAAAGCATTAAAACACGAAAAAAAGCACTAAAGAAAACTATATTTTCTTGATATGTTACACGTTTATCAACATATTTTACAAAGAAATTTGGCTTAAAACTAAAATAAACATACTTTCTTTACGCAATATATAATATCATGTAAGTATTTAAAAATTAAATTGTAATTTTGTATACGTTTCAAAATAACTAAAATCTATTCATAAAAACAGTAGATCATTAAATGTTGTTCTAAAGGTTTAATTGTAAAAATTATTACTTCTGACGCTCAATAAATTTTTGAAAGTAGAAAAGCTTCTCTTTATTTTAAATTATAGCTGGATCCATTTGAAAATTGCCATTCAAAATCAAGTTTAATTTATTTAATATTAAAAATCCTTCATTTTCAACGAATGCTTCTTTCGATATTATTTTGATTTCTTGGCCAATGCATGCAGGTATTTTCTAAAATGAATCTCCTTTTATAAAGATTTGATTGTGTTGCTCACAAAATTTAAACGCGATTTTATATAACTCTATTGTTTTGAAGGAAGCTCTTGTTTCTTAAGAACTGTTTAACAGTCTTTAACTGATTTGCTTGTCGTTTCGGGAAAGTTGTATATAACCTTATTAAATTCTTCAAAATTGTTCGCATAGTACATTGTAGCATATAGCCAAATTCCCCATTTTGTTAGCACTGGTTTATGGGGCAGTGAGATATCAGATAATGACTTCTTGAATAATTGTACTCACAGAAGAATATAAGAACTATTTTTCCATATTTAATTAAATCTACAAATGGAAATTTCATTCTTATAGTTTCAGAAATTCGTTTCTATTCATGTACTAAACTTGTACAATGCACAAAATGCATTATTAGTAAAATTTTGTAACTTGGTATTGTCTACGGCAAAAATAAGCTTGTCAGTCCACCATTTATGAATTTTGCTATAATGTTATTATCAGTTTTCTTCAATTCTTTTGTATATATCAAAATACTGTTGGTCGGATGTCTTGATGTTAAACTCATATTATTAAATTAAACAAGTCTGTGGTTTCATCCACACCAAACCACATATAATTATTGTTAATAATATCTTTAATTTTTTGTATGGTTTCATAGTATCTAAGAGCTACATAATTTTTTCTCGGGAATGCGTATTTTACAATATTTTCCCAAGAAAGATTTAAATGCATTATTTTGTAATTTTCTTAAAGGGATATTAGAATGTAAAAGTATTTTGCACAAATGTGAATTTAATTGAAGATGATGCTAAAGATTGTGAAATTGTGCTGTTTTGTTAGTTCAGCTTTGAACTTTTTCAAACGTTCTTGACGTAGTGTTGTTATAACATGTTTTACATACAAGTCTTGACTAGTTAGGATGCAGTTCGGAACTAAAATAAAACTTACTATTTTTAAACATGCCTTACAAAATAATGTATAATTTTCACTTATTAATTCTGGATAGCCTCTAATTAATTCTTGTATTGTGGTTTTCACCTTTTGCATTATGAGTTAAATATACATGTGAATTATATAATATAATTTATCTGTAATTCCCCAGGTTAATACGATTCACGCATATAGTAATTTTTGTTAAATAAGCAAAGTTTTTGGAATGTCAATTCAATAGTTTATGAATGCGAGTTTGAATATGAAAATTAACGAAAACGGTAAATATGCGCCAGTCGTCCCATCGGTACTTTTGCCGAGAGAAGGAAATTGATACGGTTGCAGAACACCTGATTATTAGCTATCACTTAAATTTGTTTACATTTAATACTTACTGGGGCCCCTATTTATTTTTTAACGACGCGGACGTTTACATCCGGAATATCATAGGTGTGATTCCTATGAAGCGTTCGTCTGTATTATCTGAATAATGAGACGGTCTTTTATATCTACTTATTTATAAACGAATCCATTGTAAATTGGTAATTTATACTAATATTTATTAATAATAAAATTCATTATAATTATTGTATCATATTATGAAGATTTTTAACAATTATGTTGTCAAAAGACACGAAGAAAATATGTAATACAAATATAATCTATAAATGATGGGATACAGATTTTTACGAAAATTCTCTATATTAGCACATTAATTTAATATCAGCGTGAAATTATTATTAAATGTTTTTTAAATGTTTAAGAAAATGCTCCAAATAAGCATCAAAATCTAAAAAAAAGCATGAAAATAAGCATAAAAAGTCAAAATAAGCACAAAAAGTCAAAATAAGCAAAAAAGCCCAAAAAACTTAGCGCTAAGTAATCACATTCTTCACGATTCGTATAGATATTAAGAAATTTTTTCGATGCTATTAATATTATGGATAAGCATAATGCTAGAAATCCGCTCTCTACTTATAATGTTTCGGTTTAATTTAACTCAAAATTCTATTTGTTGACTTTCCATGACGTCTTCAATTTTCACGATAAGGAATTATATTGGGCAAGAACTTAACCTCAAAAAATCTTGCTGCGGTCATGTGGTCTTCCATAGAGTAGGACACACACTTATAATTGTTTACTTGCTCTGAGGATGCATACATGTTGTGTGCGAAACGTTAGCATGTACATATAACAATATAGTGGACTAGAGCAAAACCACCATCGTGTATTCTTTGCTCCCTACACTCTAACACACTACACTGGACTTCTCTCACCCGTTAATTTCAAAGAGTTGATATATATATATATATATATATATATATAATAACAGCATTCTTGCCACAGCATTAAAGAAATAATCAAAAGAATATGGTTTTGCATCACAAAATTAGGCGTATTTTGTGATGCAAAACCATATTCTTTTGATTATTTCTTTAATGCTGTGGCAAGAATGCTAATGTGAGAAAAAAAAATTTCTTTGTCTTTTTGCATTTTGAATCAAGAGACAATAAACTGACCATTCGTTAAACCCATCTTACTTGTTTTATTGGTTATGATCACACCATCAATTTGATAAAATACTGTCTTCTAAATAAACTCCAAATTGCAGTAATAAGAGCACCCTAAATAAAGGAATTAACATGCCAACTATAGAAAACGATTATACATATTATAGTTCGTAACTAACCTGTTAAATAATTACCGGTTACTACACAGAACAGCAAACATGTAAAAATAAGAATTATAAATACATATAAGACGGGTGTTTAAACTATTACAGTAATAAGTATAAATAACTAGGACGCAATGATTAAATGATTAGATTCCTAACCAGGCGAGGTATCATTCAACCTAATTAATCAAAATAATTATGTTTGTTTTGGAAAAAAGAACAACTTATGCCGGTTATTTACTTATTATATTATAGACTTTATTTGATCGTTATAATAACGAAATTTAATAGACTTATCTGTATTTGTTTGTATATATTTACATATTTTCAAACTATAAATTACTTACCAAGATGTAAAAATTCCACATTAGCATGAGTGTTACTGACTCCCAGTCAACTTTTATATACAAATACGTTTCTATTACTCCTAAAAGACGTATGAAAATCTGTGTATTTGTTAAAAATATATGCATTCCAAATAGCTCGTTGAACATTTCCACAATTCCATACATCATTAGATATAACCTCGTGCATATATTTAGCTTCTCCTGAGTTATAAAAGGTTTAATTTTCATATCTAATAGTACGTCGTTGAGTAATTTATATCTATTTTTTACTGAAACTATAAGAGCATGTTCTAAGAGTACAATGATAAACATAAAGTAATATTGGCAGATATTATTAACTGCATATTGTATATATTTAGTATGCGAATAATTGATCCAAATTTCATAAACACTAATAATTATCATAATTACATTCATGAACAATAGTTTTGCTGAGGCGTATTTTATTTTAGGAATTTTAATGCAAAATACCATTCTGATAATGTCGTCAACATTATCAAATGTGCTAAACACCTTCTGAAATTTCCTAAAATTCCATGTTACTAAACTTACGCTGGTAATTATATTTGCGCTACTATTTAAGATTGCTGGTAAATGGTACAAAAATATTGATCCCCCAATATTTATATAAAAACCTATTCTAGAGTAAAACATGTAACAGATGAAAATTAAGGCGATAATATAGTTATAAAAACGCCATCGTGTAAATACATGTTTGTTGGTTTCATAAAAAGGAAATAAGGCTAAACTGCTTCCAAGTTTAAGCACTAAAATTGTATCACTTGCAACAGTCATATCGATTCCAAGCATGTAGTAACTGGAAAGACGTAAATATGTTTTTATGGATTTCATCAATCAAAAGGTTATTAATCAAAGTTTCTATTTACTTAATCGCAATTTTTTTCATTTTCATAAATGTACGTGTCAATAAACAAGTCCAAATAATATGTTTACAATTATATTACTTCAATAAAAGTTATATTAATTGAAACTTGGTAATACATAGTTTTATTTTATACAGGGTGTTTTTGTGACTCGGGGAATAAAATTAACAATATATGTTAGAGTGAAAATGATGATAATTTGCAAATAAGGTATCACAAAACACTTTAAATGATCAAGATACAGGCCATAGAAGTTAGGAAATTTTAACACATTTTTCTAAATATTTTAAATACCCTTCGTGTTAGAGTGCTGCAATTTGGTACAGTCTAAAACAGGAGTGAGCAACCCTTTTAATCAACGGGCCAATTTAATTTTTAAAATTTTTTGGCGGGCCGCAAATAAAGTAACACTTATTAATAATTTACAAATTTTATTTATAATAAACATTAGAATAAAAAAAATATATAATTTTAAAAAAAGTAATGATTTCATATACAAATTTTAATGCAAAATAAAAAAAAAAATGGGGATGTGGCCATCATAGTACTTTCCCTATATTTCACTCGAAAACTATGAGGTTTACACAAAAAGGCTATTCTTAATGATTTGTTCACTTTTGAATTCTCTACAATTATTTGTAATAAAAGTTTATTAGCAAATGTCAAAATTTTCAATTTTTATTTATTATTTTTTCCCGAAAGTTAAAAATTTTTACAAAAAAATTGTTTTTATAAAACTTGTTCATTTTCTCATTCCCTTTAACTTTTGTTTGAAAAGTTTTGTAATATTTTTCATATTTAGAAAAATATCGGAAAAAAACAAAAAACGCCTCGAGTAAACATCCACTTCCGGCTTATGAATATTCACCAAAAGCTTTTCAGTTCCATTTTTTAACGATATAACCTTAAGTTTAAAGTTTCATCTCAATCAGTTCATTCGTTTTTAAGATACAGCGCCCACGGACAGACAGACACACACAGACACAATTTTTTTCCAGAAATCAGTGCAATGAACTCAGGGGACCTCAAAACGGATATTTCCGCAAAATAATATTTCAAAAAAAATCACAAAAACAATACTTCCTCTATATTTCATATAGGGAAAGTAACAAAAATACTTCCCCTATATTTAATATAGGGAAAGTAACAAACAAGAAAAGAACAGAAAAACGAATTTACTTGAAATTTTTAATCAGAAATTTGGCACTGTTTTCTCGATACAAGCTGATCAATATCAGCCGGAATTGATGAGGTAGCTACACGTACGCAGCTTTCTGATCGTGCATCACTCAGTCTTGATCGGTGGTCATTTTCGATTAATTTCATGGATGAAAATAATTGTTCCCAAACATACGTAGTTCCGAACAGAGACAACATTTGCTTTGCATTTTTCGTCTAAAGCGGAAATTTCTCAGGGCTCACATTAGATTTATAAAAATTTTCAATGTTTACTGAGAAAAATATATTTTATTTTTAAATCGGTATTATTCTGCATGTTAATTACATCTTATTCTTTTCGTCTTCTTAGCTTTGAACATTTGGAATCGTAATTGAAATTCGTTGATTAAAATGTCTATAGATTGTGCGTGTTTTTGAGAAGTAGTAACGTTTTCTTTTTTTAAATTTGGAAAGTGAGACACATTATTCTGCAAAAGATGCTGTTTCCACAATTTTAATTTGGGCTCAAGTTCCACATTAAGATCGTTGAGATGCTTAGTCATGTCAATAAGAAATCCAAAATCCATTCTTTATTATCAAAATGAGAAAAGGCTTATCCTTATATATTTAAGAGCAATTGTATTTCGCTTTTTAAGTTGTATACTCTTTTTAGTATTCCACCTTTCTTAAGCCAACTTACATCGGTATTAAAAAAAAGTCGCCATATTCAGTTTCTAAAACTTTCAGGAATTATTTAAATTCACGGTGATTTAACGCGCGCGACTTTATAAAAGTGATTAGTTTAATTATTAGAACTGTGCCATTTGGCAAACTCAATCTTTTCGCACACAAATGTTCCTGATGAATTATGTAGTGGTTAACGAATATTTCCCTTTCTGTGACCTTCTTTATGTCTTCAAATAGCTTTCCCGATACTCTTATCTACATGCTTGATATTGCTCGTGCTCCATCTGTCGATATACTAATAATCTTTTCTAATAAAATTGAAAAAATTTCCAACACAGGCTCTAGTTCATCATACAGGTCTTTGCCGGTTGTAGTCCCTTGCATTGGAACACAATTCTTTCCACAATTCCACGTAAAAATATAGCCAGTTGTCCTGTATCGCTAATATCGCATCTATCATCAAGTGCCAAAAACAGTATTCGAATTTTGCAATGCGTTCATGAAGCGTTGTTGCTATGTCTTCAATTCTCTATGCAATGATTAATCTTGATAAACTAATGTTTGAAATAATATTTATTTTATCAGGAAATGCTATTTCTGCAACAGCAGTCAGACATTGTTTTACAATCTCTCCATTCGCAAAGGGTTTCATTATTTGCCAGTATTTGACTGACAACAAAACTAGTATTTACTGCCGTATTTGATAAAATAGCTTGATTTTTTAAAATAGCCTGTTGTTTCCCAGGTTTTTCTCCGTTTGATTAAACTTATCTATCCGGAGTTATTTTATATTGTTTTGGTCATGTTTTGTATCGTAATGCGTTTTTATGTTATATTCGTTTAATGTCGATACAGTGTCTGAGCATATTAAGCATACAGCTTTATCTTTGACGAATGTGAATAAATAATCAAATTTCCACTTTTCTTGCAGGAAAACATAATTCGGAATTAAAAAAACCTATAGTAGAAACACAAGAAATGCTAAAATTGCTAGTTAACAGCTTACCAGACGGACTTATTGTGCGACATAAGCAAACACAAACAAGTACAGACGCGGTGCGTTCATATTGCATGATTTTTGCAATTTTATTTATTTTATCCAATAATCGATTACTTTCAATAATTTCTAAATCATTTCTTAAATCAACAAATTTTTGTTTTCATATATACTTGCCTGATTAACTAATTCCATTTCTAATTCATTAAAATTTAACCACTCAAGGACTTTTGAATTAAATTTTTCAAATGGTATTGTATCAGTATATAAAATAAATTTTAAAGTTTCTTCAAATTCTTTAAACTGCGTAAATCTTGCAGAAAATTCCTGAATCAGGGATTGAATTACCATTGAAAACTCTTTCGTTGATGACTCTCTATTTGGCTTTTCGTAACATCCACTTTCAGAAAAAAATGTTTGTATTCTGAAAATATTTATATGAATTTGAAAGAATATCGCGATTAAAAATCTGTAATTTGACGTCGAACGCTTTGATTAAGTATAACATTATAATGACTGTTTTATTAACACCTTGTAGTTTTATGTATGTAATTCATTTAAGTGAAAGCATAAATCAGTGAAAAAATATAACTTTGCTAGCCATTCTACATCCAATAATCGATTGTATTGGACAATAATGTTCTCATTGTTTAGAAATAGTCACATTTCCTCCAAACAATCTATAAATCTTTGCAAAAAAATTCCGCGGCTTAACCAGCGTACACTAAAAGTAAGCTATTGTACGACGACTTTACTTCTTGAAATTTTCTTTTATTTAGTGCTCGTGCTGATATAAAATTGACTAATTTTGTTACAAAACTCAAAATATCAACAAACATGTTTAAACCTGTGTTGGCAACATAAATCAAGAATTGTGTTTCCAATACGTTTTGGAAATAAATTTATAAATCCATTTTTCCGTCCAGTTAAGCTGCGAGCACCGTCAGTTGTAACTGACACAATTTTAGAAGGACATATTTCTCTTTTTTTTTCAATGCATCTATAACTGCATTACAAATGTCTAATCCTTTTGTTGTTGTTGTTAATGTTAATAAACTTATTAACTCTTCTTTAATATTGTTTTGAACAAAATAACTTGAGTTAAAAAATACAATCGATCTGTCAATGTATAATCATGTCCAAATGTTATGAAGCAATTAGTTAATAGAAACGACACCAGAAAACACGGTTAAAAGTAAATACATATGGAGCCTGTTCTAGCAATTTTGTGAGGTTAGGAAGTACGTGAATAGCTTCCTAGCTTTTTTACGTAATTGAAGAACTTATCTTACTGAATCCACCTCGGTGGCAAAAAAAAAAGTTTAATTTTTCGTTAGTAAAAAAATTAAAAAAATAATTTAACTGATATTTACAGCTCAATTTTTTTTCAATTGTCATCACCGACTCAGCTTTTTTACTTTCCCTATATAGTATATACGAGGGCAGATTGAAAAGTTTCCGGAATGGACAAGAAAACGCAGTAATTAAACAGGTTTATTTTTTTTATTTTTCAACATAGTACCCTTGCAGGCGATACACTTTTCCCAGCGGTGCTCCAACTTTTTTAAGCCTTCAGAAAAATATGATTTCGGGAACTCTGCAAAATAAGCTTTAGTGGGGTCGATGACCTCCTCATTTAACATAAAGCGCTTGCCTCTGAGCCAAGTCTTCATGTTTGTGAACAAAAAGAAGTCGCACGGAGCCAGGTCTGGTCGTAACCCAATTTAACCAATTTAGCATTGGCGATTCAGGATGAATGGGCCGGCGCGTTGTCTTGGTGGAAGAGCACTTTTTTCCGCAGCCAATGAGGCCGTTTCTCGTTCAATATGCCGTGGAATTGATCCAATAAATCGCTGTAGTATTGTCCGTGATAGTTCTTCCCTTCTGCAAAAAGTCGAAGTGTATCACACCTTGCGAATCCCAAAAAACGGTGGTTATGACCTTTTCAGCCGATGGGACAGTCTTTGCCTTCTTCGGAGCAGATTCGCCTGGAGAAATCCACTGTTTCGACTGCTGCTTGGTTTCTGGTGTGTAGTGGTGGATCCATGTTCCGTCCACGGTCTAATCGGCTAAAAAAATCCGGTGGATTACGAGTTAACAAGGCCAAACACTCTTTCGAAGTGGTCGATTTCGCTTGTTGTCCATAGTCAGCAAACGCAGCACCCATCGCACCGACAGCTTCCTCATGCCCAAGTGTTCGTGCACGATATTTTGCACACGTTCATATGAGATATATTTGGCGCAACTTCACTTGTCGATCGAGATCATGGACTTTATCGACCATTATTTCATTTGTGGCCGTTTTTGGACGTCCACTGCGTGGTTCAACCTTGGTGCTCGTACGGCCACGTTTGAACTCGCTCACCCAGAAAATAATGGTCGAAAATGAAGGTGTGGATGTGCCATGAACTTTCTTCAAAATATCTCGTATCTCCGGCCCCTTTTTCCCATCCATCCAGAAATGTTTGATGACTGCACGAAATTCGTTTTTATCTATTTTTGCAAAACTGCCTGACTTGCTTCACAAGATATCCCAGTAAACAAACACCGAACGACGCACGTGTCTGAAAATTACTTACCTAAAATAGGTTAGCCAACCATTTCACAATACGCGCGCCATCTCTTGCCCATTCCGAAAACTTTTCAATATACCCTCGTATAGTATATATAGAAGTATTGTTTTCGTGCGTAAAAATGACTATTTCAAAAACGAATGATCCGATTGAGATGAAACTTTAATCTTCATGTTTTAGCGTTAAAAACTGGATCTGAGAAGCTTTTGGTGAACATTCAAAAACTGGAAGTAGAGATTTATTTGAGGCCGTTTTTTATTGTTTTTTAAATATATTTTTTAATATGAAAAATATTACAAAACTTTTTAAACAAAAGTTAAAGGCAATTAGAAACTGAATAAGTTTTATTGAAACATATTTTTCATAAAATTCTTAACTTTCGGGAAAAAAATTGAAACTGTTGATATTTTTTGCCTATTGCAGTTACATAAAATTTATATAACCAATAATTGTAGAGAAATTAAAAATAAACAAATTATTAAGAATAGCCTTTTTGCGTAAAGTACCTAGTTTTCGAGAAAAATATAGTGAAAGTACTATGATGGCCACATCATCATTTATTTTCGAGAATTTTCTATTAAAATGAAGACAAAAATGTTCTGAGCAAACAAATTTTAAGAACATCATGTATGGTTCCCATAGTCCGATCGTAGTGACAAATTGTCTAGGGAATTTACTTGATGTTAGTTTATACTGTACTAAATTGCAGCATTCTACC
The DNA here is from genome assembly GCA_963969525.1 of Ontholestes murinus. Taxonomy (NCBI): domain Eukaryota; kingdom Metazoa; phylum Arthropoda; class Insecta; order Coleoptera; family Staphylinidae; genus Ontholestes; species Ontholestes murinus. The sequence goes on from CAXAKX010000283.1 coordinate 18,224, forward strand.
ACGAAGGGTTTTGAAAATATTTAGAAAAATGTGCTAAAATTTTTGGTTAAATATATCTACTATTCACAAAAATTTTAAATATTAATTATTTAATAATTGTGACAACCATTTAATGAAAAATATTTTTTGTTACATAAAATTAATTTTATAAAAATAATACTAGTTCTAGGCCCCTTTTACTGCGGATTGAAAATGATACGCTAATGTATTGAAGCTATAGTCATCAAAATAAAAATTCAGTTAAAATAAGTATCTGGATCTGGATCTGAAATTGTGTTTAATTTATGATTAATAATGAATAACGAAGTAGAAACCACCATCGTTAACGAAATAATACTAATGTAAACGTTATGTAGCGTTAAACGACAAAAATAGATATATCAATTTGCTTTATTTTTTTACAAAATTCTTTATATAATTCAAAATATGTAGAATGAAAAAGCCCAACGTAATTCCGTTCTCTAAATTCTTTCTGATTTGACAGATAACTATTAAAATTAACTCTTTTATCGTGCACCGCGAAAAATACTTCATATTATGTAATATCTATTATAATAAGTACTTAGTAAAGTGTTTGTTTAGCAGCAATATAAAAATGAGACTTTTGTGTAATCTAAGGTAGTCGTGCATAGTTAAAAAGCAGTTATATCAAATAATATTATGTAGTCAAAATAAAGTGCATACCTTAAATTTAGGAAAACTATGTTTCATTATTTATTAATATTAAACAATAAATTTAATTAATCATTAATTATTAATCAGGTAGTAAGTGTAAACTCTTATCTCGCATAACGCTACTCCTACTTATAATTTATCCATGAAGTTCTCTGTGCAGATTCTTAGGTGTGAATACAGGTCTTGAAAGGCATATAAGTATTCATCACTTGATTTGAATCGCTTGAATGGCCTAGATTCGAGTAAAACTTCCAACATCGTTACAATTTTTGAATAACTCAACTATTGAAGAAATTTGAAGCTACTGAAGTTATTCAATCATGTTTTCTTAAATTGTGGCCACTTTGATGGTGGCGACACCAGTAGTGTACATTATCCACTGCGGAAAAACTTGCAAAAAAATATTCGTTATAATACTGACAATACTAAAAAAACTATTTACAAAAATTAATTTGTTCAATCCTGCAGTAGAAAATAGAATTTTCAGACGTTGTTTTGTTGTTAGAAAGTTACAGTTTACATCACGCAAAATGGTTGCTATGATAATTTAGTTTCGCCCACTCTTGTGTCACTTTCGTCCACTCTTATGTCACTTTCGCTCACGCTTTTATAAATACACATTATTATTATTATTATTATTACTTACATGCGTATACACTTATAAATGAATATTTTATAATAGGCAATTAAAACTTCATCCGTAATGATATTTAAATTGTGAATCTTAAGCCATTCCTGGAATTTTCGATACTCACACATATACCTGCCTTTTGATTTGTCGGGTAGCAGACTGTATGTAGCAGCATTTACTGCATCCATTATATCTTGCGATATTTCGTTCTCCGTTTCTTCTTCTTCGCTCATTGTAAAATAATATTATATTTTGTTGCGGATGTTTGCCGAAACTTGATATATATTATTGAATATCAACTAATATTACAGACAAAAGTGGTACAAGTTACTTAGCGTCGCCGATTGTGGTGTTTATAAGAACGTAGACGATCGTGTTATATTGCCGCTTATCTTTTATAACCAATTGTCGTCGCTCATAGCCGGACACTAGATTATTTTATTATTGAGCATTTCTTATAATTTAGTAGTGAATTTAACTTAAATATTTGAAGTCATGTTTTGTATTTAAATAAACAATAAAACTATAAGGACGCAATATAACTATTCGGACGTATTATCACTATTCGGATCCGGATAATTTAAACAAATATTAATACTTCATCCTAAAACATTTCAGTTGACAAAAGTCATAGATAATATTACGCACTTGTCGGAAGGACGGCTTTAGATAATATAAATTATAATTATAATTTAACCATGTTTGATAAAGTTTAAATAAATATAAAGATACAGATAAAGATAAACACACATGTTTTACATATAATAAATAAATCATAATAATACCAAATGTGCTAATGAGATAAAGTAAAAAAAAAGAAATGATGATGTGACAATCAAAGTACTTCCGCTTCAAGTTTCATAATTTTCGACACGTATCGGTCATTCCGTTAGTTTTAACGTTAAGAACGTGTTATGAATTCAGATGGTACCACTGTCAGCACTATCACCATTTCACTCTTTCAATACCAGAAGTGCTAAGAATTCAGTTGGTACCACTGTCACCACTATCTCCATCTCACTCTTTCAATACCAGAAGAGAACTACTCGCACTCATGGACTCTTATGGCAATTCGCGCGCATAGTGCACTTATAATATACTGGATGTATTATAAACGAATTATTTTCAAATTTCCCGCCATGTATTTGAATTTTTTGACATCATCAATATCCAGGATAATTCCTAGAATTTGTCTAAACTTGCTTGACGTATTTCTTGGAATTTTCTTATCTTATCAACATACGTTACGCCATATCTACTCCTAACCTTATCAACCGCAACGTCCGCAACCGGAAACCGCAATGTCCGCAACCGGAAACCGAAAACCACGATATCCGCAACCGGAAACCGGACACCGGAAACCGGAAACCGCGACATCCGCAACCGGAAACCGGAAACCGGAAACCGGACACCGGAAACCGGTGACCTTGGGAAAGATTCCTGGCGCTGTACCTAGAGCGAGATGAAAGATTTTAAGACTGCAATGAACAAAGAGAAGTTTCTACGTAAAAGTCGAAATATTAAAATTTTAGAACAATCGATCGATCGTCTAAAGCAGGGGTCGGCAACCTTTTAGCTGTGGTATGCCAAGGCACTCTACCAATATGATTCAGGGTGCCGCCTAAATTATATAATGTGGTTCTAGAGGAGAAGAATTTTACACCAAATTTATCTTTTAAACATATTTATTAAAAAAATAACATAAAATTCTAACATAAATTAAAAAATTTTAATGCGAACCTTGTCCCTGCACATTTTTGCTTAATATTTCAATATCAGGGGTATAAATTGTGACTTTTAATTTCACACAAGATTCTGAATGTTCAGTTGTTAAACGACTTCTTTGTGGACTCAAAATATGTTTCATGTGAGAAAAAATTTGTTCACAGAGATATGTGGAACTAAAAGCGGAAAGGAGAGCACATGCCATTTTCTTTAAACAATTAAATCTTTCCGGCAATGACATCCAACAATTTAATATAGCAGTCGATTTTTCCATAGAGTCATCTTCCAGATTTTTTCGTAATTCCTTAAATTTTGTTTTCCATAATTCTGAAGATATTAGTTCGATAAGTTCCATTTCAAAATTATCAACATTCATCCACTCAAAAATTGAAAAATCAAACGGTATTATTAATGGATCTATTAAATCTGGTTTTATGAGGAAAGAAAATATAGGCACATAAGCTTCAAAGTCTTTGCATCTTCTGGAAAATTCATCTTTAAGTGCTTCAACGTAGGTTTTAAGTTAATCTTTGTCTATGGTCGATTTATTTGCAAGCGCTTTAACATTTGGGAAGAATTTATAGGCAAATCCTGTCCAATATTCAAAAAGTTCGAGCACAGTTTGGCGCTTTCCTTGCAATCTTAAGTTTAGTTCATTGAGATGTTTAGTTATATCAGTCAGAAACATCAATTTGCATAACCATTCTTTATCGTTCAATTCGGGGAAATGTTGTTCCTTTTCATTAAGAAAAACTTTAATGTGTTCCAGACATGACACAAACTTATTCAAGAGATTGCCTCGACTAAGCCAACGAACATGGCTGTATAAGGGAAGGTCAACATATTCACTTTCCATTTCTTCTAAAAGAGATTTAAATTGCCTGTGTGTCAATGAAGAGCGAGACACTATGAAATTAACTATTTTAACAACAGTGTTCATTACAGGAATTAAGCGCTGTGACGAAATTTTGGCAACTAAACTTTCCTGGTGTATTATATAATGGAAGTTCAATATTTTATGTCCAATATGATTTTCAAGAAGTTTGACAAATCCTCTATCCTTGTCAATCATTGCAGGTGCGCCGTCAGTAGTTACACAAAATATTTTTTTGATATTAATGTTCTTGCTGTCAAAATAATTTATAAATGAAGCAAGAATATCCTGCCCCTTAGTTGTCCCAGACAGAGGAATCAAATTGCACAATTCTTCATAAACTTGACCTTTATCACAATACCGTGCAAATACTGCAAGCCGCGCAATATCATTTACATCGGTACTTTCATCAACAGCGACGCTAAATGAAACAGCTTCTTGTAATCCAGAATTCTGTTTTGTTGTTACATTGCCTGCCATTTCAGGTATTCTTCTTACAATTGTTCGCGCAGAAGCCGGTATTTCTCGAATTCGGGATAATATGGTTTGTTTGTTAGGTAAATCTCTAAACAACTTTTCAGCACTTTTTATAAAGATTTCCTTTATATATTCCCCATCTGTAAAGGGTTTGCCTTTGGCAGCTATGCAATGAGCAATTGCGAAGCTGCATTCTGTCGCTTTAGCCTTCGTTCCAGTTATTCCACAAAAAAAGTTACTTGTTTCTTATAACCAGAAACAGCTATCTTTATAGTTTCATATTTCTCATCGTTGCTATTAAATGTGGACTGATGTTTGGTTTGGAAATGTCTTTGTACACTTGACGTGCGGCATACCACATTTTCGCGGCATATCGCACATACAGCACGATCCTTTTGTTGTATAAATCCATATTCATTCGTCCAATAGTCTTGAAACTGCGAACATTTAGTTTTTGTTTCCTACCCTCCATTTGATTAAATATGGATGAATTATAACAAATATTAAATCAATAAGATACAAGTCTTCACAAAAAACGGAAAGTAACGACCAGTATTAAACGAAATGCAAGTTTAACTGGTATTACAGGTAAATGGTGCGCAGTAGCAAAACGAGAAAGAAAGGGGCGAATGTCATTCCAGCTTGAACATTCGTGTCCGCTTCGATAACTAGTCGGCGCTGCGCATGTTTAATCCCTTTTACTCCGAATGCGCTCTCACTCACCCTTCGCGCAGATTTTCGTGACATTCGCGAGCCACGTTAGATAAATAATTATAATTAAACATTTTCTCTTATTTAAAAATCACTTCGTCTCGATATTTTCGCGATTTCCCTGATTACTTTGTAGAGTGCCATTCAGAACCCCATCGCGTGCCAAGCCTGGCACGCGTGCCATAGGTTGCCGACGCCTGGTCTAAAGAAAGAATTGGAGTTACGTAAAGGAATTAACCGGCTGACGAAAGAATTAGAGTTACGTAAAGGAATTAACCGGCTGATTTACAAAAAATGAATTTATCTGAATAAAAAATGATCTGGAGGATGTCGATTAGATTGCCATGGATGTGGTTCTGATTAATCAGGTGGATGTCGATTAGATTATCATGGATGTGGTTCTGATTAATCAGGTGGATGTGGATCAGATTACTGTGGATGTGACCCCAAAATTAATCGGGTGGATGTGGTTCTGATTATTAGGAGTATGTGGTCCCGATTATTACGCCTTTAATATTCAAGATTATGTGGATGTGGTAAAGATTAGTTTTTGATTATCGTTGGATGTGGTATAGATAAATCGGATATGTTCCCCAACAATTTATAGAATGAAGGTATAAATTAAACGCGCATTCAGTTTGCGTGGTGTTGAGTGAATTTTATTCCGCGAACGTGTGTTTTATTTTGTGAAAAAACGCGCATTTAGCCATATCACATTTCCGTATTCTAACTTTGAATGAACGTAAGAAAAGTATAAAGCTTTAATTACATTGATGTTGGTAAATTCTTTGCATGTTCGTTGTTAATCACTTACCCCACCCAGCATGAATTAACATAAATAGACCTTCCAGGACCAACATTATTTAATGTAAAGTTAATTGATCAACAAGTGTTGTTCCATTTTACAAGTGATTTTTTAAGTGTACAAGATGAATTATTCCGACGAAGGTAATATATATTTTTTTCTACTCCTATTGAATTATGTCCCCATTATCATATTTTTTTCGTTAATAATAAAAGCTATAATTTATAAGTATTGGATTATGAATTCATAATTCACTGTTTCTAGCCAATCATAAACGTGGAATTTCATTATTCAATATGTTGCATCTGTTGATATTGCAAATGTTTTTACAGCCAATTCACACAGCACCGAATCGGGAGCTTTACCGATTTGGTTTTTACCGTGTTTTGTACCTTATACGGTCGCCTGCATTATTGTGTGAACACAAATATTAAAATATATGCACCACTATAGAACACGGCAAAAAAACGGTGCAGTGTGAACCGGCTATAAAACTGACCGCGATCAAGTCATCTACGGCGCGCATCAGTCAACATTATTTTTTTTGTTTACGTCAGGTGCAGCTCAAAGTTGTGCAACAAACAGTTCTTCTTTCTACATAAGTGTAGTAAAATTAACATGAAGATAGTGTTAGGAGAATTGTACTCCACTTATTTTGATAACTTATCGGAAAAATATAAATCATCTTCCCTATTACACTATTCAATGTTCCGGAGCACACTTAAAATACGACCAAATATTAAACTGAAAACATACGGAAAATTAAGGGCATTTTTCTAACGCAAATCAGATGACTATTAGGCAAAAAAGACAAAAATATTTACTCCAGAAGAAATAAATAATTTCATTACAAACGCCAGTGATCACAAATATGTGGCTATAAAAGTAAGTAAATAATAATAAAAATATACTACTAGGTCTACTAGTAAAACTACCAACAAGAGTCTAACAATGGACATTATTACTCAATCTTTGAATATTACAAATTGTACAAATTTTACAATAAATTGTTTCGCCTCCAGTAACTTCAATAACAATTAGAAAATAATTTAACAAAAAATGTATATTGATGTATATTTGATAAATTATTAATAAAATTCTGAAGTTTATAACTAAAATTATTTAAAAGGAGTAGAAAATGTATGGTATTATATTCGCGATTATGGCCATTATTCACTCAAACAGAATTTTCGTGAATAATGGCTATCATAATCGCTCATATAATAATATACTATAATACTTCTTTTAAGTAACTTTTAATAATTAAATTTTTTTGTTATTTCATTTGTAGAACACTGCGGAGACGGTTGCGGGAGATGCCCAATTTGTATGAAAAACTGGGTGAAGTGTGCGGTCGTGTGTGGCCACCTGTTTTGTTGGTAGTGTGTTACCAGATTGGCAGTCTGCCCCATATGCAGAGGCCCCATTGTAGGGGTGAGGCGATATCCCTAACCCACCCCAGGCCTCTATTCAGGTCCAAGCACCACCGCTCCCACAAACCATCCTCGAGGGGCCACCCCAGACCTCATCGATGGAGGAGCCGACATGGGAATAGATCTATGTCCAGATCTCCATACCTCCGAGAATTTCAAAATCCGCCCCCAGACCGAACACCACAGCCCCGGCCCCAATAATTAGTGGATTTAAACATCCACTATATGGATGAAGACGTATACTTTGTAAGAATGATACAAATTATTGTATAAGTTTTCTCCTATTCATAGTTTGATTTATTTTCTTAACAGCCATCCACATACAATCCGTTCGATGACGATGATTCAATATTCGACGCAGACACGGAGGTGGAGTCGGAGGGGGAGTTGGTAAGAATGATGCGAATTATTACATAAGTGTTCCCCTATTCATTTTTTTTCTACAGGAAGGTGAAATAATAGATTTATTGAATCCTAGGACTCCACCTCAGCCAACCACCGTCGGAGACGATGAATCCCCATCATTGATGATGACGAATTCTCCATCTCCGCAGGAGGAGGATTGGGAGGCCATTTTAGATTCGCCACCAAGATCTTAGCGGTGCATTTATTTTGAAACAGTCTATTTATATAATAGATTTTAGTTGTAAATAAATAAATAGTATAGTTTTAATAGTTTTAATAAAAAGATTTTTAATACATATTTTATATTTTTTTTATTTATTATAATCCCTACATAAATAGCATATAGTAAATATTATAAGAATGAATATTATTATAACATTAAGCAAAAAGATATCCACATTCCAACGGTAGTCTGCTCGACGGCATACGGGGTAATTGTTTCGTTGACATCAACACCTAATAGACGTCGAATCACCATCATTTCGTTTACACCCCTCACAACGGATCTTAGGTGGTGGTGGTCCATCCCCATTATCTTCACCTCTATTACAATGTTTGAAGCAGGGGAGTCTGTGTTCTGATTGTTGCTGATATTTAATCGGTAGAGCTTCCCAGATTCTTAGTAGTTGTATACCCTCTAGCTGATTTAATAGATAAGTTGGTAAAAATTTAACCTGATTTGAGTTTAGACGATGTTTATAAAATGACTATTGCTTTATCAACTTTAGTCTTCATCTTATACCGTTAAACAAGAAACTGAATTAAAATAATACAAGTTAATATATAAAAATAGGAATTTCTGGAGGGGATAATTTAAAAAAAAGATGTATAGTAAAAGATTTTTTTATTGAAATATTCTCATAACCTTAAAATCTAAACACATTTTATTTAAATACATATGTAAACATTCCAGTATTAGATAAGCGTTTTGAACATTTTTGTGTGAATGAATTAGTGTCAATATATTCATATACAAATCACCAGACATATTTAAACAAGCCGATAAAATACAATTATAATATGAATGAAACTCTAACGCTTTTAATTCATTCAACTTGTAATTAATAAATTTTTTCAATTTTAATAAATTCTCAGCTGTTTCCTCCGATATTATAACGCTAAAGATCCGCTCGCAGATGTTGATTGAGGAAAATTGATCCCATTCCTCCTCGGTGAAAAAGATGCAGGAGTGTGCTCCCCAGATTTAAACAATGGGGATGAATCCGACGGTAGGGCTGATGCCAATCTATACGTTCTTTGTTCCTGATTTGTTCAAGGGATATGTTGATTGCCCCAGAAGAACTGCTTCTTTCTTGACTGCAACGTCATACGTGCAGATTTCCTTTTCTAGAGGATCTGTGAAGGCGACACCATTTGGCGTAGACATCTTAACTACCTCGATACTTCTATTTGAGTGATAATGCATTCTCAGACCTGTCGAGACCTGCCGAGACCTGTCGAGACTTGTATTTTAATCTAATTATTTAAAACTATTTTGGATAATAAAATATTTTATTATATTTATGTTACACAACATTAGATTTATATATCCAACTATTTTGCGATTTATCTAAACATAACCACTTGACGTAAATTTTCTTCCCCTTTTTCCTCAACACTTTTTCCACTAGATATACATCATCATGTTTAGCTTTTTGAAGTTCTTTAGCATAAAACGCACCTTTAATTGGATTCCCCGAACCATCTTCCAACAGGTAAACGGTAGGATTTGAAACTTTGATGGATTTGATTTTAAATAATTCAGTACTCCAATTTGGTGTGTAACCTCTATCAAATAATGCGTTTTGCTTACTAATACGCACGATATCGCCCAAATTAAAAATATTCTTTCCGGCGATTTTGATATGTGAGTAACAGTTTTTAATAAGTGACGCTCCTTATCTTTAGTGACATCACATGGTCGCATTCCTGTAGTACTATGCTTCCGTTTGTTGTAATCAGCTGTAATTTCATCCAAAATGTCTATCCAGCGATACGTCCCTCGCAAACTGAATGTGCGATATAATTTATCTTTTAAAGTCGTTATCACACGCTCTGCTATTGCGGCTTTCATTACGGTATAAGTAGAATATTGATTAATTCCGAATTTTTGAATAACTTTGCTAAAATGCAAGTTATAGAATTCCTTTCCTTGACCAGTTTGTAAATTTTTAGGCATTCGGTCATTTATCATAATTACACTTTTAAATGCATTAGCCACATTTATACCAGATTTGTCTTTTAATGGTATAGTCCATAAATAATTTGAAAAACAATCAATCGCCACCAGAATATATTTAAATCCTTTATTTTCTCTTGCATAAAGTCCAAATTCTCCTAAATCGGCTTGCCATAAATCGTCCAGTCCTTTAATAATGGTGCGTCGTCGAGGAAATATTTTTCTTGAGGGCTTATGCAGCTCATTTACTACATCACTTTTTACTTTGCTCATGGTGTGTTAATAATTGTCTGAGCCTCTTTCTGCACATCCAAGCTCTTTATTATTTTAATACCTCATGAGTTTCCCTGAATTCATTAATATTGTCTTCTAGTTTTCCTGACAGATTCTTCGACAGGAAATTATACATTTTTTTTAAATCAATACCAATACCGAGCATCAATGCATCCATATTTTTCGTTTTATTAATAAAGATTTGCTCTAAATCATCCCTTATACTCTTGGTTTTATTAGTAAAAATTGTATCTAAATAATCCTTTATAATGTTTGAATTATTAGTAATCATTACATCTAATTCATCCTTTATACTATTTGTTTTATTTTTTATCGCATCATTAAATTCCATTCTTAGCCACATATATTTACGTTGTAACCCAAGTCTATTTTCTTTATCTATAGAAACAATTTTATCTTCAATTAGAGTTAGGATTTTAGAAATTTTATCATAATTGTTATCAACATATAATTTAGTCGCAGTATCATTCAATTCATAAGGCTCCAATACATTTTTTAATTGTTTATTGTCAATGTTAAAATGTCCTTCCAGTGTTAGACTGAAACCGATGCCAGTAGGGTCTCGACCTGCAGTTATAACCTTGCTGGAATGACGTCCGAACTTGTCGACGGACATTATGTAAATGATGTAAAATGATGAAATTAATAGATTATATTAGCCTCCCTGAGCTCTTCCTCGATTGATGCAATTTCATTAGCGTGATAATTATTTCCAGCATGTTGTGAAGCATGTAGTAACCATAGTCTTTCAATCAATTCATTAGGATCATTCTAATATGTAAATTTGTGTTTTTTAATTTCAACAATCAACTTTGAATCGAAACCACTACCTCCTACAGACTTTGACCGGTTTGATTGTGAATGTGGCAACAATGGTTTAATGATGTTTCTATATTTGTGTGACCGAGTACCTTGAAGTGGTTGTTCTGGATCAAAATTACATACGGATTTTTTCTAAACAATAATTCATAAAGTCCGGATGTACCTTTGTATGTAAGACCATCAATTATTAAATCGTTCCCATCCAAATCAATTACAGTGTTACCAATTTTTAATTTAGCGTCATCATTATTAAATTTAATGCTGTGAATAGGATCAAAGTCATCTCCACCCTCAATCCATAATTTTTTAATATACTGCCTCGGTAATGGTGCAAATTGCTCCAAATATTCTTTTAGTACGGTTGGATCAGGTATAGAAATTGTTGATAGATTTTGTTTGATAGGCTCGTGTGTAGAGACATCTCCATCATCTATGAATTCTAAACTTTTAGGTTTAAGTGGTGATGAATGAGCAAACTGAATGCCCTCCTCTTTTATTCTCTTTTTTTCTTGTTTAATTTCTTGATTTTCTCGTTTAATATCTTCGAGGCTTCTTATGTATCTTTACCCTTATTACCCTTTATTGTTACCCTTATTACCCTTATTGCCCTTATTATTACCCTTATTACCCTTAATGTTACTCTTATTTTTACCCTTATCAAGCTATTATTACCCTTATTATCCTTTATTGTTACCCTTATTACCCTTATTACCCTTATTATTTCTTTTATTATTACCCTTAATGTTACTCTTATTGTTACCCTTATCAAGCTATTATTACCCTTATTACCCCTTATTGTTACCCTTATTACCCTTATTATTTCTCTTATTATTACCCTGGTTACCCTTAATGTTACTCTTATCAAGGTATTATTACCCTTATTACCGTTTATTGTTACCCTTATTACCCTTATTACCATTATTATTTCTCTTATTATTACCCTTATTACCCTTAATGTTACTCTTATTGTTACCCTTATCAAGCTATTATTACCCTTATTACCTTTTATTGTTACCCTTATCACCCTTATTATTTCTCTTATTATTACCCTTATTACCCTTAATGTCACTCTTATTGATACCCTTATCAAGCTATTATTACCCTTATTACCCTTATTACCCTTAATGTTACTCTTATTGTTACCCTTATCAAGCTATTATTACCCTTATTACCCTTAATGTTACCCTTATTGTTACCCTTATCAAAGTATTGTTACCCTTATTACCTCACCAATATTTAAGATTAATTTCACCTGCTGTGTTTTATTTACAGCCTTTGTTCACATCATTTATGGAAAATACGAAAACATTTCATGAATCTACAACATGTATTGTACACACCCTGTATATTATTCCATATTTTAATTTATCTCGAAATTCTAAACAAAATTCCTATAGCACATCATAAAGCTAAACTTGACCGTTTTAGAGTTATCGAAGTTTGAATATAATTTTTTTATAAATTATATGTTACAAAAATAATTTGTCATCAAGTTTCCTTTCAAAGCTTCCATCTCCATAACAATGCTGCGTCAATCCGCCCGATTTCACTTAAACGTAACATTTTTGCGGGAAAATTATTAAAACTAAATGTACTTTTGTATGTAATGACGTAGTGTTGTTATGGAGATTTCCATCTCCATAACAACGCTGCCTACCTTTAAAAGGTAACTTGATGCCTAACATTTTTTTTATAATTTATAATAAAAAGTGATGGCCCATTTAATTTTACTGGGTCTTGTGACTTCCTTGGCTAATCTCCAGTCGTTTCGGTCAGGCCTTTTATGTCTTAGACTGGGATTGTCTGGCTTGTTATTTTTTACCAGAACTGTTGAGTCTGGAAAGTGGACTTTTAATAGTTCCTTGAGACTTTCGTCTATTGTTTCTGTGTATGTCCCATCCTGTTTCTTGAGGGAGCCTACTTCTTTGGCAGTACTACCATCCTTAGCCAGGACTTTGAGGATATTTAAACATGTCGGAGTGTCGTTTACCTTCTCGCAGAACTTCCTCCACGAGTCCCTTATGGCTTTTAGGATTTCATTGTTATATTGTGTGAGTTTTCCTTTGTAGGTGTCGTCCTACCTTCTAACCTCTATCCTCATCCATTCGAGGTTCTTATTCCACTGCCAGCTCTAGCTTATCCACCTCTCTTATCGGTACTGTACCTCCCTTGAGAGCTTCTCTGAGGGACTCTATATCCTACCCAGTTTGTCTCTCTTGGGTTTCTGTACTTCCTCGTCCTCGTTTGTCTGTGGTCGGAGTACAATGGTTCTTCTGACACATGCCAATAACTATCTATCAATTAAATTTCCTATCACTCAATTTCCCGGTACAGATGGTTAGGCTAGTACTTCTTTGCGGTTTTTAGTGATGAACATGGGCTTATAGTTAATATAAGTCCTTCTGCTGAAATATAGTTAAATAAAGACTCACCTCGTTTGTTGGTGTCAGAGCAGATGACCTAGCTTCTCTCTCCTTCCTCCGTCTTGGCTGACATGATGCCTGTAACAAAATCTTCAGTGAATAATTGCGGTATTAGTGTACTCTGTCACTGTGAATTATGCATGCCCTTGGCCTTTCGGCATTTGAGCTGTATATTACCTGAGAGTACTGTGGCGGTAGGCCTGCTTTTTTTGTTGAACCTCCCACACATCCTTGCCGATGCGGCTTTTGCGTCTTGAAGATTCACCTGCAGCATTTTTATTCCACTTCCGCTATTGAAGTGGAGGGACATGTTCCGGCTCCCCCTTGGCCGATGGCCTTATGAGAGGACTAATCCCGCTAGTGGAGGGTTGGCCTTTTTTGTAAGAGTATGGTCCCTGCTTTACGTTCTCCACGGCCTCGCTAGTACCTTGGGTCTCAGCTGGTATATTTAGGCTGTGGCCTCTGTATTCGGTCTTGTTTTAATCCCCTCCGTTGCCTTATTATTCTCCTTGATACGCAGCCGAAGCCTCCCGTATTCGAAGAATGGGTGAAGGTTCAATTTAAATAGCTTCTCTTTGGACTCTTTATCTGTGAAGAATGTCCATATAACACCTTTGTCCTCCGTGTTTTCCTCATACTGTCCACATGCGTGTTTTTAGGTCTTTTTTCCCGATTCTCAATCGTTTCAGTATTTTGTCGGCCTCTAGTCTATCCTTTCATTCATCCGGGGCATATGCCGTGCACACACATGGCTTGGGAATCTTGTCCCCCTTCAACACTCTGAGGGATGCTCCCTCCCACGGTGTCAATGTTAAGACTGTAGCCCTTAGCCATTGTGCGCTTGCTTCTTCGGCGCAGGTGAAGATCATTAGATATCCCGGTCGGAGTGTGCACTTAACGAAGCGGATTTGTGGCCCTAGCTCAGGTATGTGCTCACATGCCGTCATTATTGCTATTTATTTAATTATGCATTACAGCTGTATAGCATTCTTAAAACTTGTGTTTTGAACTTAAATTCCCTCGTTTTTTAAACGTTTATTCCACCCTATATATATATTCCCGCTTATAAATAAAATTACAGAATTAACTCTTTATTAATTTATTTATTTCACCCACTTCCCTTAATCTACTCTCATACTTTAACATGCAAACTATCCGCTAAATTATTGTTGTCAATAAACAAGAAACAATGCTGAATAGAAGGAGAGTAATATATAAAAAAAGAAAGAGTATAGAACACAGGAATAGAAGATAGAGGCAAGTTACAGAATAGAGAAATGAATGAAAGAAAATAAAAGAAAATAAAGAATAATGCCGTCCTTCTTACTTAGAGTCCGATATTATGTGCGACACACCATTCTCCTTTTGTTTAATATAATTGACCGTGGCTCTAGTCGCTATTAATTCGCTCTGGAAGACTGTACATTTATCGATTAGTTTTAATTTAACGAATTCTGTTCAGTAATATTTCGTCCTATACGGAGGATCAAATGTATTAATTCAAATCATTAATATTTTGAATAGTCGCGCGCTCTGTTGGAGAGGGTCGCGCGAAACAGAGGTGACTCGTGTGCTTCACGAGGACACAGAGGTGTAAAAGACCGCGAGAGAAACACACGTGTCCACAAAAATAGCAAGTTTGAAAGTCGTAACCGACCACGCCAGCCGTTGCAGCCCATCACAGCGACGGAGAGTACAACACCCGGTAAGTCACCGCTGACCGCATCACTGTCCACCGTTCAAAAATTAATTAAATACAGTCCATTCGTAAATCAGTGCGTAGGCGCTCATATAAAAAATACATTTGGTCCTTCGAACCGGATAGATATCATAGCCGTTAAACCTTTTGCTGGGTGCGTTTCGAGCCTTTAGTATTAGAAAATACGGAAAAGTCGGTGTAATTATCGGTTTAATTAATAATAAATCAGCAATTTTCCATAGTGTCGTTTCTCGGGCGTGTTTTTGTGTCGTTCCATCTCGCACGGACGTTGTCGTTTTTTGTCAATTTAACACGGCCTCATATCGTTATCGTTTCGTCGTTTTTTGGTCGCATATTCGAAAATTAGCTGTGGAGAATAAATTCGTATTATTATTTTGTTGCTTATTAATTTTGCTCGTGCAAATATATAATATTTGCTGTTCATTCCATTTTTGCGGCGCGCGGTAGCAACCGGCGTTAAAATATTCGCGTTCATTATTGTCATTAAACGTTCTTTATTTCGACCTGTGTGCCTCGGTGCAGCACGATGTCTGTAGAAAAGGCCACCGTTGGTGAAGTAATTCGTGTCGCTAAAACAACACTCAATCGTTTAAGGCATATGGTAGGAAGCGTCCCGACGGCAACCAGTACTCCTTCGTCCTCGTTCGCTACTGAAGCGCGTTGTGAAATTGCTTTGCAACTCTTCGCAGGGTTTCATGAAATTTATCGCAAAATTAAACTTGATGACGATGACACTCAGTCATTGGATGAATTAGATAAAGCCGTTATTGAAATCGACGAGTTAGTTTGTTACATTAGAACTCAGACGCTTGAAGCCAAGGCAATGACTAAGTGGGTGCCCAAATTAGATACTGACCAAATAGATCTTCCTAGCATCAGTCATATTCGTTTAGCGCCAATTGATCTCCCCTCCTTTAGTGGAGATATTTGTGCATTTCCCTCGTTTATAGAATTGTTTACGGCGCTTATAGGGGAAAATAAATCATTGTCGGATATTGAACGGTTTCAATATTTACAAACGTCACTTAAAGGGGAAGCACTGTCGCATATAAAGGAATTATCACTAACAGCATTCATGCGTTAAAATTAAGTTCATCTTCTCGGCCGTTACGTCTAACAGTTAACGGTTTTTTAGAAAACTATAGCGCGTTTCAGGCTCTAATGCTTAATGTTGAAGAAACTCAGGATTTCTTGTGGTTTGACCTGTTATTGCATAAAGTGGATGCAAAAACAAGAGAACGCTTCGAACTTACCTTGCAAAATAATACGGAAATTCCCTCATTACAATCGTTAATTTCGTTCTTGCACACCCAATGTCGTGCTGTCGAAGCAACAATCCAAGAGTTGTCAGTAACTAATAGTTCAGACTCATCTGATAAAATTCGCAAATCGTCTCGTTGTGCTTTTCTAGCAAAAGTTGATTCATCATCGTTGTCATGCCCTTTGTGTCAAGGGAACCATCAATTATTTCTTTGTCAAAACTTTTTGAACAAATCTCCGGATGGGAGATTCATCATCGTAAAAAAGTTGAAATTGTGTTTGAATTGTCTTCGTGGTAATCATTACACAAAGAATTGTTCATCGTCGAAAACTTGCAAAATTTGTAGTAATAAGCATAACACATTGCTGCACTTTCCCAAACGCGAGGCAATTACCAATAATCATGTCGTACCAAACAAGACACATCCGCCACAAGGATCTGATTCATCCAATGGATCGGAAAGTGTGAATACAGTAGCCGTTAATGCGTTAACAAACACAACAAACACTACCATCTTATTGTCTACAGCTATGGTAGATGTAATTGATGCATGGGGTCACAGTCAGACTTTGCGGGTTTTACTTGATAGTGGTAGTCAGGCGAATTTTATTACTGAACGGTGCGTGCAACGCTTAGGCTTAAAAGTGTCATTCTCTAATATTCCCATTCAGGGTTTGACGCAAATGCAGGTGCTCACACCCAAAGGTAGTACTTCGTGCATCATTAAGCCTAAGGGACTAGTCGAACCCAAAATGCAAATTAATGCTGTAGTGTTGAAGCAAATTTATGGAGAATTGCCGGCAGAGCCTATTTTATCTCGAAATTGTGATCATCTTATGAATCTAAAGTTAGCAGATCCTAGCTTTGGTAAGCCAGGTCATATCGATTGGTTGTTGGGTGCCGAGGTTTTTCCGTCAGTATTATTGGACGGAAAATTGCGTGGGTTGGATGAATCATCACCTATTGCTCTGAACACTTTGTTCGGTTGGGTATTAATGAGTAAGGTCGGTCGCAATCCACCAACTCAGTATAATTCGTTTTGCCTCACTACAGGACTTCCACTAAATAATACTATCACAAAATTTTGGGAGCTAGAGAAAATTCCAGGAAAATCGGTTGCTTCTAGAGAGGATACTGAAGTCTAAGAAATATATGCTCGAGATAGTTCGGGTAGGTTTTCGGTACCTTCACCGTTTCGTTTCGAGAACCCCAACCTTCATAATTCCAAGGCAATCGCAATTCGTCGATTTCTTACACTTGAACGTCGCTTAATGAACGATCCGTTGCTTCACGAATCATATGTTTCATTTATGCAAGATCATTTGGAGTCAGGGCATATGCAATTGGTTGATTCATCGATCAATGAGGAGAACTCGTATTTTATTCCTCATCATCACATTCATAAACCATAAACCGGACAGTCTTACAACTAAACTGCGGGTGGTCTTTGATGCTTCGGCTAAATCAACAAATGGAATATTCCTAAATGATACCCTATTTACTGGCCCTGAGTTGCAAACTGATATCGCGTCCATTTTGTTAAGATTTAGGGTACACTCGGTCGTATTTACCGCAGACATCAAACAAATGTACCGGCAGATTAATATAAATCAGGAACATCGTAAATATCAAAATATTATCTAGCGTTTTTCATCCTCACAAGAACTAAGTGTGTATCAGCTCAATACGGTTACGTATGGAGTTTCGTATTTAGCACTTCGTATCATATTACAATTAACTCAATTGGAAAACTACAACTTTCCTGTTACGGCGAAGGTAGTTTCAACAGATGTATATGTGGATGATGTTGTGACAGGGTGCTCGTCTGTTTCAGAAGCTCATGTTCTGAAGGAACAGATTTGTGCCTTATTCCAGTCAGGGGGTTTGAGTTGCGGAAATGGTCCAGCAACTGTGAAACATTGCTGGCAGATGTTAAGGATGTATCAACGTCTTCATTATCATTAGATAAGTCATTAACCAGTTCGGTTGTAAAAGTGTTAGGATTACACTGAAATCCCAATCTAGATTGTTTCCTTTTCAAAGTCGAGCAGGTTAATCAGCCCTGTACGAAACGCAATATTCTTTCGGAGATTGCTCGGATTTTCGACCCCATTGGGTTTCTAGCCTCTCTTACCTTTTTTGCGAAAAGATTGATTCAGCATTTATGGTCAATTAATTTGGATTGGGATGTGACCAACGATGTGGTATCTCGTTGGTCACAGTATAAGGCTGAACTGCCGTTGCTCGTAGCATGTCAAATCCCTCGTCGCTTGTCGGTCGATAATATCGATTCATGCCAGCTGCATGGCTTCTGTGACGCTTCAGAAGCGGGCTATGCAGCGGTAATATATTTTCGTATAGCATCAGGTGGAAGGGTGGAAAAATTCTTTGTGTGTGGCAAGACTAAAGTTGCCCCATTAAAGAGAATTTCTGTCCCTCGTCTCGAACTTTGTGCGGCTATGTTATTGGCAGACCTCATAGAGTTTGTTCGAACAACCTATCAAACCATTTGGACGTTTGATAAGGTTGCTGCTTGGTCAGATTCTACAGTAGCATTGTCGTGGATAAAGTCCTTGTCCCATCGGTGAAAGACTTTTGTCAGTAATCGAGTCACACTCATTCAGGAGAAAGTACCTCCTCATTTATGGTATCATGTGCCTACGTCGGAGAATCCGGCGGATCCGGCCTCTAGAGGTCTGCTTCCACGAGATTTATTAGGATGCTCGTTATGGTGGGCGGGGCCTGCATGGTTGTTGCAAGCCTCAGAAACATGGCCACAACTCCCGTCTCTCGTAGATTCCCGGTCCACTCATGAGGAAGAGAGGCAGCTTACATTAGTTGTGGGCATTGCAGTTGATTGGGTAGATTCTCTTTTGGATCGATTCTCGTCGTTACGCAAAATACAAGGAGTCATCGCTTATTGTAATCGATTAGGTCAGAAGCAAAATTCCCAGAAAAGATGTCGTGGATCGTTATCGAATGTTGAGCTGTACAAGGCATTATGTCGTCTTGTCGCCTGTGTACAGAATCGAGTATTTGCAGACGATCTCAGAAGGCTCCGAAAGGGTCAGGATAGTAAGGCTCCGCTACGCAGATTGACACCGTTTCTTGACGAGATGGGTGTTATCAGGGTGGGCGGTCGGCTTCGTAACGCCAGTATACAGTACGATCACAAACATCCGATGCTACTGCCACGCAACCACCGCCTAACAAATTTGGTAATCGATCAATTTCATAAAGAGAATTTACACCGGGGCCCTCAGGCGCGGCTCTTTCTAATCACTCAACAATTCTGGATAATTTCAGGCCGTCAGGCCATCAAGCGTCGCCTGTCTAAGTGTTACATGTGTTTTAAGGCACGCCCTTCGTTTGTCACGCCAATCATGGGTGATTTGCCCGCAGCTCGGGTATCTCAACTTAAGCCGTTTTCTCATACGGGTGTGGATTTTGCTGGACCGGTGGTCACGACCCTCTCCAGGCGTCGTGGGTCTAGGACGGATAAATCGTACATTTGTATATTTGAGTGTTTTTGTACAAAGGCTCTTCATTTGGAAGTAGTATCAGACCTATCATCAGACGCGTTTCTGGCTTCGTTGCGCCGATTTATAGCCCGTCGGGGACGTGCACGGACATGTATAGTGATTGTGGCACTAATTTCGTCGGAGCAAATAAAATTCTTTGCTCTATTGCAAAAGCCTTCACGGAATCACTGGGGATTACGTGGTATTTTAATCCACCGTCCGGCCCTCACTTTGGAGGGTTATGGGAGGCGGGAGTGAAATCGGTCAAAACGCATCTGCATCGTGTCGTCGGAAATCAGATCCTTACATTTGAAGAACTTGGCACTCTTCTGGCCCAAATCGAAGCTGTGCTAAATTCCCGGCCTCTTAGCGAAACGAGTAGAAATCCCAATGATTTAACGCCATTGACGCCGGGACATTTCCTGACGTTGGAACCCATTACTGCCCCTCCAGATGAGGATATGTTATCGTTAAATTTAAACCGGTTGTCGCGGTGGCAACTAGTTCAACGGTGTCATCAGGATTTCTGGAAACGATGGCACGTCGAATATTTGCACACACTGCAGCAGCGTTCAAAATGGAATCAAACGTTGCCCAATTTGTTGGTGGGCGATCTCGTGTTAATCAAAAACAATACCGCACCGCCGCTACAATGGCACCTAGGTCGAATCGTTGCACTCCGGGCCCAGATGGGGTACCACGGGTTGCTACCGTACGCACGCCTAATGGGTTAATTCAGCGACCGCTTGTCAAGTTATGTCGCTTGCCGGTGTCCGGTTAAAATTGACTGGCCATAATACACCGCGACTCATTGTTTGTATCGTTTTGTCAATTCACCTTAATTTGTTTCGTTTTGTGACGTCATTAGTATTAAAATTCGCATCCCTCATAGGAATTTTGGTGGGCGGAATGTTCAGTAATATTTCGTCCTATACGGAGGATCAAATGTATTAATTCGAATCATTAATATTTTGAATAGTCGCGCGCTCTGTTGGACAGTGTCGCGCGAAACAGAGGTGACTCGTGTGCTTCACGAGGACACAGAGATGTAAAAGATCGCGAGAGAAACACACGTGTTCACAAAAATAGCAAGTTTGAAAGCCGTAACCGACCACGCCAGCCGTTGCAGCCCATCACAGCGACGGAGAGTCCAACACCCGGTAAGTTAAAATTAATTAAATACAGTCCATTCGTAAATCAGCGCTCTTTAGGCGCTCATATAAAAAATACAAATTCCTTTTCCTCGGCATTTTTATAGATCACATTGGTCGCTCCGATGCCATGTTCCGATTTTGACCAATCCGTGTAAATTACATTTACACCTCAAAATCGGCGTCTACTATGTCGAAATGTACTTCGCGTTTCTCAATCGGATGCCTACAAACTAATCCTCTCTTTTCTATTTGAACATTCCCTTCTTTGCGAGCTATTACCCCTGAGTTTCGCGTCTGCCATCGTGAGCTTATTTCCTTAATATTTTCCTCTATTGGTATTAAACCGCAATAATTAATGCCGCGTCCGCCGAAATAGTTTTGTATGCCGCTGCCGCGCCTATTGTTATGAATATTTGTACTGATCGCAAGTTCTTAATTTCCCTCGATTTTAAATTACATCCCGATATTGCCGCTCCATACCTGATAGCCCGTTCGACCTCGCTCAGGTAGATTGTTCTCGTCGCGTCCCTAGTTATTCCCAACGTTAATTTATATGCGCGAAACATTCATTACACAACCTCAGTTGTGTAATGTTTTGCGCTTTATTTCAGATATATATATATATATATATATATATATATATATATATATATATATATATATATATATATATATATGATATATTTGATAAATATTCTGAGATATTTAATACTTTCCGCGCAACGAACAAATGTATACTCCATTTTAAAGTTTATTATTGCTTCTTGGAGTGGCTTCAGCTTGTCCTTGTCGAACTGAGTTTTTGGAAACCCCTGGCACGCTATGGCGACCTTGACCGGCGTTAAGGACTCCGTGAAGGTTGACCGGTCCCTTTCTATCTTTTTGGTCTCCCATATGATCATCTTTGCGGGTCCTTTTTCGGGTTTTTGAGCACCCCTGGACTTTGGCCTTGGGGTTCAATTTTTTATTTATGCCCCGGGCCTTGCTTGTCCTGAGGGTTTTTCCTGGCCCTTGCGTGTCTGGCCGGCGGTGAAATTGGTCTTGATTACGGCCCTTTTGGTCTCGATGAAATTCTGGCCTTTTTTCACCAGTTTTGTCACTTTTGTTTCATATTGTTCCTACTAGAAGCCAGGGAAATATTCGGTCGGCCTGGTCATAGTCGTTCCGCATGGCCATGTAAGACTAGATGCAAGGGGGTTTCGCTCGGTGCCCTCTGGGAAAGGCGGCTATTCAGCCGGGTTACTCTTCGTTTCCCTTTTCACTTAAGATCATTGAGGGTACTTATTGCCTGTACCACGTAAAAGTGATAACCCTCGCTCGGCATATAAATAGCTTAGTCATGTACGGCAAATTACCTGTGTATAATTCAATATCTGTTGAGGTATTAGTCAGAGAAGTAGTTGTTTCAATAAGTCTTTTGCTTTGTAGTCTTTGTAAGGCTCGTTGTTGTAGATTTACGAAATGTTTTCGTGTTTTTCTAATTATTAATTGTCTTCAAGAGAATATTTGTTTTTAATCAAAGCTTAATATAATGTCATCTTTACTTTATCAACCAAACAAATTTAGGGCTTATCCCACACTTGACTTAAAAAAAATGGGTTACACTCCCGTTATATCTAGGGGGTATTGGTAAGCGTCACTTAACTAATATTAAAATGAATAATTTTATTTTGCTGATAGAAGAATTACCTAGGCCAATTATAAATAAAAATAATTAAATAATTATAAAAAATTTCTCTGTTGTTGAGTATCGAATTACAGAATCACATATGTGCCGATGAGGTATAAAATGAAATTGCTGAACCAATTTTATTCTCTGATAAAACTGCACCAAGAGCAACTAGCATCTGTAGTATATGGAAATGTTTTTTTTTATTTATGAAAGCTTCTTTATTGCGAATCAGTACTAGTAGTAGAGTAGAGAGAGCAGCCAGTGTTTTCCGAATTTAATAGTGACATACAGTGTAATATTAGTGAAGTGGATGTGTAATAGGACAAGCAGCAATTGTGGACCCTAAGTGCCATAAAGTACACGCGAATATTTATTACTTAAGAGGTATTTGCTAATTATAGAGTGGTGTGGCCTAGTTAACCCCAAATTTGCAACAATACACGAGGATAAGCAATCGCGCGTGTGCTTTTCGTTTTGGCGATTAGTACAACTGATACGGAGTTGATATTTCCTGTCCCGAGAACAGCGCAGTGGTTAACGCGAGCAATTTGTAAACCATTAGCTCGGGTTTGATACCTGAAAGCGAGGTATTATTTTTACATCCGAATAAATTATTTTTTGTTCTTTTTTTGTGTGATTCTCAATAACAAATTGATATTATAAATATATAATATAAAGAAATAGCGAAAAAACCAGAGAGCTGGACGGCGTGTTTAGTAGAAGTAAGAAGATACTACGATCACCAGAACAGAGAAGAGCAGGGGAAGTAAACAAGGGGAAACAAAAACAAACTTTAGTGCAGAAACAGGGAATAGATAAGAATATGATGAAAGAAATAATGGCGGAAATGAAAATGAATACAAATGTATTAAAAGAAGAGATAAGAGAAATGAAAATAGATATGAAAAGAAGGGAAGAAGAATGGATGCAAGAAAAAAGGAGCTAGTTGGAAGAATTGCAAAATTAGAGGATCGAGCCGAAAAAGACGAAAAGGAAAAAAGAAAAAATAACATTATAATAACTGGAATAAATATGAATGAAACGCTGCTTAAGGAAGATGTGGAGACGTTCCTGGAGGAAAAGTAAAAATAAAAACAACAATAGGAAAATCATACATGTTAAATAGAGAGAAGAAAATGGTGCTTGCAGAAGTAGAGTCATGGAGTGCAAAGCAAAATATAATGAAAGAAAAAAGTTCTCTGAGAAATACAGGAATATATATAGACAATGATTTAACTATGGAGGAAAGTGCAATGCAAAGAGAAATAAGAAGCATAGCTAGGGAAGAAAAGGCGAAAGGAAGTAAAGTAAAAATTGGGTATGGACTAATCGTATTAAGTGAAGATGTGTTTGTTTGGAATAAAAAGGAAAAAGGCATGAGAAGAAGAAATGATTCAAAAAACGGTCAACAACATTAGACACAATACGCACAAATGAAATGGCAATGACAACGGTAAGCAATACGAATAATGGCAAATTGGAAAACAATCATTGTTCGGGTAATGAAGGGTTCATAACGCTAGGGTTTTGGAATATAGCTAGAAATCCAAATACAAGAACGGTATGTGGCAGACAGATTTCGAGGATTGTTTATCCGGGAAGCACCTGGTGGGATTGGTGGAAACCTGGGTGAGAAGGGAAGAGTGGGAGGAAATAAAAGGCTGGTTACCGAGGGGCTTCAGGTGGACGATGAAAGGGGCAACAAAATCGGCAGCGAAGGGAGGGGCGAAGGGTGGGATAATAGTGGGAATGAGAGAGGCTGTGAAGGAAGGCAAGATGGAGTTCATGGAGGGTGGCGAAGGTCTGGTATTAGTTAAATATCAGCAGGGAACGTATCGAATAAACGTAGGAGTGGTATATATTAATAAAAACGGATGAAATACGACAGGAAATCGATATAGAGCTGGAGAAGGAGGAAGGTATTTGGTGGGGGTGATTTTAATGCAAGAGTTGGGGAATTGATTACATAGTCATCAAGGTGCTGGCAAGAGAGAGGTGAAAAAAATGGAAGTGGAAGAAAGTATGGGATCGGACCATCTACCATTAAAAGTAATGATACACATAAGCAGAGATAAAGAAATGGAGCAAAAGCAGGAAAGTGAGAAACTAGATAGTGGAGTAAAGGCTATTCGAGATATGAGGGAAAGGCTAAAAACGGTTCAGTAGAATAATGTTGGATCAAAGGAGGAGTTAGAGAATATCATAGTGGAATGCGGAAGTAAAGGAAAGCGGAAAAGGGGAAAAGCGTGTACGTGGTTTGATGGAGAATGTCGACATGCAAAAAGAGAAGTGAGGAAGGCAATGAGGAATACATATGGGGCGGGGTGTGGAGAAGCAGGTGGTAGCAGCTAGAGTAAAATATCGTAAGATATGTGAAAAGAAGAAAATACAGACTTTAGAAGAAATGAGTGAAGAATTAAAAAAATGTAGAAATAAAGCAGTAATGTGGAATATTCTGAAAAGAGGGGAAATAAAGGGACATATAGGAATATCATTAGAGGAATGGACAAAGAAATGTAAGAGTTCTAGTGGAATACCATGTGGGATAGGGGACGGAATGATAAGGGGAGACAAGGAGGACTTCACAGAGGAGGAGGTGCAAAGAGCGTTTGAGGGGGTCAAACGAGGAAAAGCAGCTGGACTGGACAGACTGAAGGCTGAAATGTGGAAGGAGATCGGAGAAAAGGGGAAGAAACGGTTTAGGGAGCTTCTAAACGGAATGTGGAGAGGGGAAGACAACATACCGGCAGTTTGGAGAGTGGCAGTAATGTGCCCGGTGCACAAAGGAGCAGATAGCACCAACATCAATAATTACACAGGAATATCGTTGATGAGCATTGGATGCAAGATCGCGATGACAGCGACAAAGAACCGGCTACAGGAAGAAGTAGAGGAAAGCGAACTTTTGCCGAAGAGTCAGGGGGGGGGGGGTTAGAAGGGGGAGGGGAATTAGGGACCAAATATTTACCCTGGCAAGAATAGCTGAGAGTGTGATAGAAGAGAGAGGTAGTATGTAAGCAGTATTTGTGGATCTTAAAGCAGCGTACGATACAGTTCCGAGGAAGAGTTTGATAGAGTGTTTGAGAAGGAAAGGAGTAAGCGATGGAATGGTAGAGTGGATAAGAAAAGTGTATGAAGAAACGTGGGCTGTGGCGAAAGTGGGAATGAATGTATCAGAGAAATTTAGGACATGGATGGGTGTGAGACAGGGCTGCCCGCTGGGCCCTTTATTATTTAACCTATACACAAGCGAGTTAGAAGAAGTACTCAGAAAAGAGCAGGCGGGTGGGGTAGTGATTGGAAGAAGCAAAGTGTGGATGGTGGCATATGCGAATGATATAGTATTGATGGCGAGAGATTGGGAAGGGATGAAAGATATGCTGAAGAGAGTAGAGAGGTATATGGATAAGAGAGGACTAAGGGTGAACGTTGGGAAAAAGAAGTGGATGAGATTTAGAAATAAAGGAAGGGAAGGAAGAGTGAAAGATTTTGAATGGAAGGGGAAAGTAATTGAGAGAGTTAAGGTACTTAAGTATTTGGGTTTTATTTTAGTACAGGCGGATACGTGGAACACCCCGGTACATACCAACCGGTATGTTCAGGAAACCAACAGAATGAGTCTGCAGATTGAAGCAATAAAGAGAGTGGCGAGTTATGAGATGAAAGTGTGTGGATTAGAGAAGGAAAGACTGGTTAAAGAGGTATGGATAACGTGCTTAGGAATGGCGAAATCTATGTGGAGAGTAGAGCGAAGGAAAATGTATGAAAGGGTAGGGGTGTCGGAGTGTAAAGTGAAGGAATGGTTAGAGCGTGGAGTGAATGTGGCGGCCTGGGTGAAAGAGAAGAGGAAGGAAGTGGAAATTCAGGAAAGGCAGGGATGTATTGTAAGAAGTGTATATAATGATATGTTTGAAAGGTGCAGGTGCACGGGAGGACGCCAAGATACCTATATAACAGCGAACTAAGTAGGGAGGAAAAGGTCATCTTAGCGAGAGCAAGGTGTGGGTCAGGCGAGAGAGGAAGGAAGAGCTGGATGGGAGAAAAGTATATTAGATGTGTGCTATGTGGGAGTGGAAAGGATACGTGGAGACATTTAGCAGAGGAGTGTGAGGGATTGTGTAAAGAATGGGTGGGAAACAATAAAAAAGTGAATGAATGGATGAGAGAGGATGGGGCCGGGGTAAATATAATGATGAGATTGAAGTGGGAGAAAGAAGTTAGAAGGGAGTAAAAAGCAAGAAAGTGTATAGGATTATATTTGTATGAATAATTGTAGGCCAATAAAGGTCTTTTTTTATTGCGAATCTTTAGTATGAATAGCATTTTTCATTAAATTGGTTTGGTTAAGTCTGTAAAATTAAGAAAAATATAGTATAAATAATTTATTGATGAACATTTATACTCATTTAGACATTTTAAAATTGGCATCTAACATATATATTCGATGTTTCTTACCTTTACTTCCCAAAATAAGAGTAAAATACAGTTAGGACATCAAAATACTAATTCGAAACCGATAAAAACGCTTAACATTTTAACAAAACTTATTTAAATAATAGACGTAAATTAAAATATATTTTAAATTGTAATTTTCTACTTAGCTACAGCGAAAAGAAATAATAACTAGAATTTAAATTCTATAGCTACGTCAACATAATAATTTCAAATTCCCTTAACACATGCCACAAAATTAAATTTATCATTTTAAGTTAAGTTAGGTTCCCTGTTCTATATACAAAGTTCCTTGACTGGAAATAATTTAAAGGATAAAGTATATGGTAATTAATAAAACAATTACATTTAATAGTAATTAATGCAGAAAAATAATAATAAAGTTATAATAGAGAAGCAAAACAGTTGGGAAAAGGACAAATAAAGTAGTTGATACTCAATATCTTTTCGAAACCCATTAGGTTTACGCAAAAATGCTATTCTTAATAATTTGCTCACTTTTGATATTTTTATATCTATGTTATATAAGTTTTTCATTTAACTCTTATCGTTAATTAGCAATAGGCATGTCAAATTATTAATATTTTTTATCGAATGTCAAGAACTTTACGAAAAACATGTTGTAATAAAACTTCCTCATTCCATTTAACTTTTGTTTGAAAAGTTATGTAATATTTTTGCTACTCCCATAGTAGTAAGTAGGCAAAAACCATGGCATTATAAAACAAGCACGTAATGAAAAAACCTTAGCACGTAATATATTACGTATTAATTATTATGATAAAGCTCTAATCGAGTAGCCTAGACAAATTAATTTGACATTTTTATTTTATGAAGACACACAGCGTTACATTGACGTTATTTTGGTTTAATTATTAATAATTCATTTGTTCATTGTTAAAATGAATTAAAGTGACTTCTCAAAAGAAATAGTTGGAACTATACCAGAAAATAGGCAATTACCAGAATATACTGCATCGGATCTTCTCCCGGAAAAAACAAAGACCGATACGAATTTGTTTACGGTAATTTTATGGATTGGCGCTTAAAAAATTGTGTTCAGTGTTTTTGGAAAAATGTGTTATTACCCCTTTTTGGCGAATGAGTAATCTCAATATTGCGAAGTATTCAAAATTAATATCGTTTTTGAAAAAACAATCCGATGGATTCAAAAGTAAAAAAATTCGAGATATAAACTACTGCTGAAATTAATTCAATTTCAATTTTCTGCTCACAAAAGTAAGTGATTCAAATTTTTGAAGAGCTCTCCGTATATCAATATTATTGTTTATTGCAGATTGTTATAATTACCGGAATAAGCAGAGCCTGTCGCAAGGAGGAATTAATAAATCTTATAAATATTGCCACAAGTAAAACATAAATTGAGAGATCATTTGTTATATCTGGCGCCTTTTATAATGCCTCCCAAAGATCTGTAGAAATTCGTCTTAAACTTAAAGAGACAAACATTAACACATTATTCACAAATTAACAAAAAGATGCACAAAGCAAGTTGTGGGAATTAATAAAATTAGCATTATTCCGAAACAAATTGCGCAGTATTTGTACTTGGAAAATCCTTCGGCATATACAAATCATTGTTTTCATAGAACCTCGGCCTCCCTTCTTATTAATGCTAGTTGGGATTTACTTGCCCTTAGACGTCATGGAGGATAGAGCTCTTTCGCGGTGGCAGAGGGCTGTGTACATAATTTTCTTTACAATCAGACTAAAACTGCAGATAAAATAATGGGGACAGTAGAACTTATCGTTTAGAAAACAATCCTACTATATCTACAGAATCATCTATCATATAACGCCTAATCTAGATCATTAATGTTGAAATACTGCAAAAAATTTACTATCAATTATAATTACTGTAGTACAAATAATTGGATTATTTAATTGTTATATTTAATAAATATATACTAAAAGAGATTTTTTTCTGATTGCGAAAAAAGTGGACTTCCATTTTTGCAACTCGTAGTTACAGATATTAAATGGATGGTCATAGAAAATGTATAGTACACAACTCGAGTTGTCACTTACATACTCGGGGCAGAGGGAAAACTGCTACAAGGCGCCACTCTACTTACGGATAGGAGGATGCTCGCTGTGCAGTGCAGTGGGGCTCTCCGTCTACGGACCCAAGAGGGGAAGAAGTTCTGGAGATGAGAGCTGCTCTAGGCTTGAAGATCAGTGTCTTACCTTGATATTACATTAGCGGATAGCAGATTGGATAGGAAAATTAATGGCTGGAGGGTGCTCGAGGAGAAGTCATTAAGTGACCGTAAATATATAGAGTTCACGATAGGGAGGCCGGGGCCAGTGGGGTCCAGGAGGGATCAAGAACAGACCAGAGTAAAATGGGCACTCAACAGAATGAGTGAGGAAAGGAGAGGAGTGCGCTGACCAGCACTCCCCCCTAGCGACGGAAAACGTAGAGAGGGCGGCATCGCAACTAATGTCTAGAGTGCACACGGCATGTGAGCGAGCAGTGCCAAAGAGGAAAGCCGGGGCAGAAAGCCGGCATACTGGTGGACGCCGGAGATAAGGGTCCTCCATGGGCTGGCAACGGGTGCCAGGAGGAAAATCACAAGGGCAAAAGGGAGAAATATATTCACAGAGGGGCTGGTAGAGGAACATCGTCAGGTCAGGGAGGAGTTGAGAAGAGCCATCGTTACCAGCAAAAACAAATGCTGGAAAATGTGTGAGGAAGTCGAGGTAAACCCATGGGGGCGAAGTCTTGCGGCTAAAGCTGCTACAGGAGGTCAGCACGTTGGCGTTCGCCGATGACCTGGCATTGGTCAGCTACTCAACCACACTGGAGGGAGCCAAGACGTCGGCGGCATTGGCGGTCTCACAGATCGTTCGATGGTTGGAGGATGCGGGGCTGACTTTGGCGGCGCAAAAGACGGAAACTGTATGGCTCTCCACCAAGAGGGCGGGCCACAGGGCGGACAGTAGCATCACCATACTTAAAGTGGGATATAAGAAGGCCGTGAAATATCTGGGGGTATAGATGGAGTCAAACCCCAACTATACGGCGCACATCCAAGAGGCGGCACGTGCGGCTGGAAGGATGGAAGCGACGGTGGCCAGGATCCTGCCCAATGTAGCAGGGCTAAGAGAAATGAAGAGGAAGTTGCTGGCGGAAGTGGCTAGGGCGAAACTCGCAACTGTGAGAGAATGCGAAAGGTGAAAGGACCGGTAATATTCGGATTACATTAGCGTACCGGACCATCTCGACGGACGCAGTGGAGGTTCTGTCTAGCATGTAGCCCGTAGACCTACTGGCTAGAGAGCGGGAGGAGTACGTGGACCGAATGAAGGGGTGCACGAAGAAGGATGCCAGGAAGAATGCCAGAAGAAGGACGCTAGGAGATTGGAAGAAGAGGTGGGGAGCCAGTAATAAGGGGGAATGGACCAGACGACTGATCCAACAACTGGGGCATGGGTAAGGAGAAGGCAAGGAAGAATGGACCACTGGCTCACGCAGCCACTGTCAGGACATGGCTGCTTCCAAGAGTACCTGGCCAGGTATAAAAAAGTAGAGACCGGGCAAAGTATATAATGCGGGCACCCAAAAGATGACGCCGAGCACACAATAATGGAGTGTCCAGAATGGGAGCTGCAGAGGGAAGATCTGAGGGACGTCATAGGAGAATGGCCACAATAGATGTAGTCCTGCTTAGTATCGGTGACGCACCAACGTATACCAAAGAAGAGGCAAGCTTAATTGTGGATCTTACATTCGTTAGCAGCAGAAGCTATTCCTGAAAAGTGATGAACATCTATACAGCCAGCGATTATAGCGCAATTCTCTGGGAAATATCGACTGGTCGGAATCCCAGAAGAGTGGTGGCTTAGATAGTGACCCGATATTTGCTGAAGACGCTTCAGAAATGACCGAAGAACTAATGAATGTTACCCAGGTTTGCGACGTGAATATGCCGCGAAGGCGCGGGATGAACAAGCGTCCTTAGGTGGACAGATGGAACGATCATATTAGCGTTCTTCGTGCAGAGTGCCTTAAAATGTGTTGAGGATTTTTGGAATAATATCACTCGGTCCTTCGTTTACTGTTTTTTATTTCATCAAATATCGTATGATTGATATTAACAATAGTAGTTACAATCAGAAGATATATGACGAACTGTTTTTATATATACAGGGTGTCCCATTAATGTAGGGAAGTGGCTGGGCCATAGATTCTAGGGTGGAAATATGATTATTTTCTTATGCGAAAAATCTATTAAATATTATTAAGAGATAAAAAAGTTTTAAAATCAAATCGTCTTAAAAGTAGCATTTTTCTAGTTTATATTGGATGTACCAATAATCAATTATTATATACAAAAGAAATAATTTTTTTGAAACTTTTAAAACAAATTCCAGTTAACCGTAATTTTTTGAATATAGATAAGTTATAATAAATCATCATATTTTGACTGCAGTAATCTATCATCCAGCAATTATCTCACATTAGCGCGATACCCTGTATATATATATATATATATATATATATATATATATATATATACCGTGTGTCCCGTTTGAAGACGCATCATAGGGAATTCCCATGTTAAATTTTCAATTGCAGTTTGTATCTCTATTATTGGATGAAAATGATCAGAATAAAATTAGAATGATTCCTTTACCTACTAAAGATATTTTGAAGGTTTTATTTTTGTTTCATCTTCATTTTTAGTCAAAATATACCTTAAAATGTGTAAGCAAATTTGTGATAATAAGATCCTCAAAATAGTAGTTGCTGTGAAAAGTCAGTGCTCGTCATCTAAATTGTATTACCTACAAATAAATAATTAAATTCAAAATGAGTGCTTACAACACAGAAGGAAAAGTTTAGTGCGATTCAAAGGCACAAATTCATTACTCTTGTTGAAACGAGTTAACTCAAAGGTACAATTGCCCGAAACAGAATAAAACTGTTTTTAGTATTTCTCATTTATTTTCTATAAAATTTCAAAACCGCATCCAGTTAAATTATAATTATTATACTATTCCAAATTTAGAAAGAATGCTTATGTAAAAAAAAACATAAAGTGAAACCGATAAATACTTTAATTTGCTTTCAATAAAAATAAAACTAACAACGCTGTTTTTAAAATGCATGCCCACACATTGAGTTTCTGTGGATATTCATTTCTTGATGTTACAATATGAAGAATATTTTGAGACCATTGACAATTATTTTGTTCGTTATTTTCAGACACCGAATAGAAAGTACATTCATCTGTAAAACACACACTATTTGGAAATCTCTTATTCTCGTTACACTTTTCCATAATAATTTAACAAAAAATTAGGTCTTGAATCAGGATCCACTGCTCAGTTCTTTATGATTTTGGCTTTTATAGGGTCGGTAACTATAAGCTTACACTTGATGTTAGACGTACTGCTATCCTTGCAACACATTTGTTACAGTTTCTTCAGTTTTCTTCCCTTTATTCCTAAGAATATGATCATCGTTTACACAACCATTATCCTCAAATTTCTGATCAAATCTAATAATTGTTGATTGACACGGCACTGGACAGGCTTCTAAAATGTATACTAAATAAGTCGCAAATGTCCGCCAAAACTCAATTTGACAATCTGAACTTTTTCTTTTGTGGTGTAAGCACCTATTTTGAATTGAATTATTTGTTTCTGTCTTAATCAATTTAGATGACAAACACTGACATTTCATAGCAACTACTATTTTGAGGATTTTATTATCGAATATTTCTTCACACTTTTTAAGCTATATTTCGATTAAAACTAAAGATGAAACAAAATAAAAGCTCTAAAATAATCTTAGTAGATAAAGGAATCATTCTAATTTTATTTTGATAATTTTCGTTTAATAATAGATATACAAACTGCAATTGAAAATTTTACATGGGAATTCCCTATGATGCG
>CAXAKX010000284.1:0-26642 GCA_963969525.1 Ontholestes murinus
AACAATAACAATAACAATAACAATAACAATAACAATAACAATAACAATAACAATAACAATAACAATAACAATAACAATAACAATAACAAAAACAATAACAATAACAAGAACAATAACAATAACAATAACAATAACATAACAAGTCACTCCTCCCCGAGCAGCTCTCTACCCCGATGTCCCCCGCCGACATAACTAACCACACCCAATAACAATAACAATAACAATACATCCACACTACAACATAACAATAACAATAACAATAACAATACACACAACATAACAATAACCACCACATCAACCCACCCCCTCCCCTCATAACAATAACAATAACAATAACAATAACAATAACAATAACAATAACAATAACAATAACAAATAACAATAACAATAACAATAACAATAACAATAACAATAACAATAACAATAACAATAACAATAACAATAACAATAACAATAACAATAACAATAACAATAACAATAACAATAACAATAACAATAACAATAACAATAACAATAACAATAACAATAACAATAACAATAACAATAACAATAACAATAACAATAACAATAACAATAACAATAACAATAACAATAACAATAACAATAACAATAACAATAACAATAACAATAACAATAACAATAACAATAACAATAACAATAACAATAACAATAACAATAACAATAACAATAACAATAACAATAACAATAACAATAACAATAACAATAACAATAACAATAACAATAACAATAACAATAACAATAACAATAACAATAACAATAACAATAACAATAACAATAACAATAACAATAACAATAACAATAACAATAACAATAACAATAACAATAACAATAACAATAACAATAACAATAACAATAACAATAACAATAACAATAACAATAACAATAACAATAACAATAACAATAACAATAACAATAACAATAACAATAACAATAACAATAACAATAACAATAACAATAACAATAACAATAACAATAACAATAACAATAACAATAACAATAACAATAACAATAACAATAACAATAACAATAACAATAACAATAACAATAACAATAACAATAACAATAACAATAACAATAACAATAACAATAACAATAACAATAACAATAACAATAACAATAACAATAACAATAACAATAACAATAACAATAACAATAACAATAACAATAACAATAACAATAACAATAACAATAACAATAACAATAACAATAACAATAACAATAACAATAACAATAACAATAACAATAACAATAACAATAACAATAACAATAACAATAACAATAACAATAACAATAACAATAACAATAACAATAACAATAACAATAACAATAACAATAACAATAACAATAACAATAACAATAACAATAACAATAACAATAACAATAACAATAACAATAACAATAACAATAACAATAACAATAACAATAACAATAACAATAACAATAACAATAACAATAACAATAACAATAACAATAACAATAACAATAACAATAACAATAACAATAACAATAACAATAACAATAACAATAACAATAACAATAACAATAACAATAACAATAACAATAACAATAACAATAACAATAACAATAACAATAACAATAACAATAACAATAACAATAACAATAACAATAACAATAACAATAACAATAACAATAACAATAACAATAACAATAACAATAACAATAACAATAACAATAACAATAACAATAACAATAACAATAACAATAACAATAACAATAACAATAACAATAACAATAACAATAACAATAACAATAACAATAACAATAACAATAACAATAACAATAACAATAACAATAACAATAACAATAACAATAACAATAACAATAACAATAACAATAACAATAACAATAACAATAACAATAACAATAACAATAACAATAACAATAACAATAACAATAACAATAACAATAACAATAACAATAACAATAACAATAACAATAACAATAACAATAACAATAACAATAACAATAACAATAACAATAACAATAACAATAACAATAACAATAACAATAACAATAACAATAACAATAACAATAACAATAACAATAACAATAACAATAACAATAACAATAACAATAACAATAACAATAACAATAACAATAACAATAACAATAACAATAACAATAACAATAACAATAACAATAACAATAACAATAACAATAACAATAACAATAACAATAACAATAACAATAACAATAACAATAACAATAACAATAACAATAACAATAACAATAACAATAACAATAACAATAACAATAACAATAACAATAACAATAACAATAACAATAACAATAACAATAACAATAACAATAACAATAACAATAACAATAACAATAACAATAACAATAACAATAACAATAACAATAACAATAACAATAACAATAACAATAACAATAACAATAACAATAACAATAACAATAACAATAACAATAACAATAACAATAACAATAACAATAACAATAACAATAACAATAACAATAACAATAACAATAACAATAACAATAACAATAACAATAACAATAACAATAACAATAACAATAACAATAACAATAACAATAACAATAACAATAACAATAACAATAACAATAACAATAACAATAACAATAACAATAACAATAACAATAACAATAACAATAACAATAACAATAACAATAACAATAACAATAACAATAACAATAACAATAACAATAACAATAACAATAACAATAACAATAACAATAACAATAACAATAACAATAACAATAACAATAACAATAACAATAACAATAACAATAACAATAACAATAACAATAACAATAACAATAACAATAACAATAACAATAACAATAACAATAACAATAACAATAACAATAACAATAACAATAACAATAACAATAACAATAACAATAACAATAACAATAACAATAACAATAACAATAACAATAACAATAACAATAACAATAACAATAACAATAACAATAACAATAACAATAACAATAACAATAACAATAACAATAACAATAACAATAACAATAACAATAACAATAACAATAACAA
The DNA here is from genome assembly GCA_963969525.1 of Ontholestes murinus. Taxonomy (NCBI): domain Eukaryota; kingdom Metazoa; phylum Arthropoda; class Insecta; order Coleoptera; family Staphylinidae; genus Ontholestes; species Ontholestes murinus. Next base: position 3,077 of record CAXAKX010000284.1, read on the forward strand.
TAACAATAACAATAACAATAACAATAACAATAACAATAACAATAACAATAACAATAACAATAACAATAACAATAACAATAACAATAACAATAACAATAACAATAACAATAACAATAACAATAACAATAACAATAACAATAACAATAACAATAACAATAACAATAACAATAACAATAACAATAACAATAACAATAACAATAACAATAACAATAACAATAACAATAACAATAACAATAACAATAACAATAACAATAACAATAACAATAACAATAACAATAACAATAACAATAACAATAACAATAACAATAACAATAACAATAACAATAACAATAACAATAACAATAACAATAACAATAACAATAACAATAACAATAACAATAACAATAACAATAACAATAACAATAACAATAACAATAACAATAACAATAACAATAACAATAACAATAACAATAACAATAACAATAACAATAACAATAACAATAACAATAACAATAACAATAACAATAACAATAACAATAACAATAACAATAACAATAACAATAACAATAACAATAACAATAACAATAACAATAACAATAACAATAACAATAACAATAACAATAACAATAACAATAACAATAACAATAACAATAACAATAACAATAACAATAACAATAACAATAACAATAACAATAACAATAACAATAACAATAACAATAACAATAACAATAACAATAACAATAACAATAACAATAACAATAACAATAACAATAACAATAACAATAACAATAACAATAACAATAACAATAACAATAACAATAACAATAACAATAACAATAACAATAACAATAACAATAACAATAACAATAACAATAACAATAACAATAACAATAACAATAACAATAACAATAACAATAACAATAACAATAACAATAACAATAACAATAACAATAACAATAACAATAACAATAACAATAACAATAACAATAACAATAACAATAACAATAACAATAACAATAACAATAACAATAACAATAACAATAACAATAACAATAACAATAACAATAACAATAACAATAACAATAACAATAACAATAACAATAACAATAACAATAACAATAACAATAACAATAACAATAACAATAACAATAACAATAACAATAACAATAACAATAACAATAACAATAACAATAACAATAACAATAACAATAACAATAACAATAACAATAACAATAACAATAACAATAACAATAACAATAACAATAACAATAACAATAACAATAACAATAACAATAACAATAACAATAACAATAACAATAACAATAACAATAACAATAACAATAACAATAACAATAACAATAACAATAACAATAACAATAACAATAACAATAACAATAACAATAACAATAACAATAACAATAACAATAACAATAACAATAACAATAACAATAACAATAACAATAACAATAACAATAACAATAACAATAACAATAACAATAACAATAACAATAACAATAACAATAACAATAACAATAACAATAACAATAACAATAACAATAACAATAACAATAACAATAACAATAACAATAACAATAACAATAACAATAACAATAACAATAACAATAACAATAACAATAACAATAACAATAACAATAACAATAACAATAACAATAACAATAACAATAACAATAACAATAACAATAACAATAACAATAACAATAACAATAACAATAACAATAACAATAACAATAACAATAACAATAACAATAACAATAACAATAACAATAACAATAACAATAACAATAACAATAACAATAACAATAACAATAACAATAACAATAACAATAACAATAACAATAACAATAACAATAACAATAACAATAACAATAACAATAACAATAACAATAACAATAACAATAACAATAACAATAACAATAACAATAACAATAACAATAACAATAACAATAACAATAACAATAACAATAACAATAACAATAACAATAACAATAACAATAACAATAACAATAACAATAACAATAACAATAACAATAACAATAACAATAACAATAACAATAACAATAACAATAACAATAACAATAACAATAACAATAACAATAACAATAACAATAACAATAACAATAACAATAACAATAACAATAACAATAACAATAACAATAACAATAACAATAACAATAACAATAACAATAACAATAACAATAACAATAACAATAACAATAACAATAACAATAACAATAACAATAACAATAACAATAACAATAACAATAACAATAACAATAACAATAACAATAAGGGATCGAGTGGTTCTGTCCACAGGGGGGCGTGTAGCGTCTTATAGGTGCCCTAGCCGGGGCTAGCTTGCTAGCCCTGGTTAGGTGTCACCCTAGCTTCTCCGCCCCCAAGACCGGCATGCGTACCATCATTGGTATAACCTACCTGAGGTGATCCTGTTTCTGCAGAACATGCCGGATCTAGAGGAGTAAACCTCGACTAAAAATCCGTAATCCAAGGTGTCAATCGTACCGTGCCGAGGGATGGATGGCCACGCGTCAGTTGGTCTCATACGGTGTCCTCCGGATACCTGGCGAACTCCGGTTGCATTTAGCCTTGCTGCAGTATGGGAGCACTGCTGCAGTCGACCTTTATTTCTGCCCTACTCGTGGGAACCGCATGGGAACTCTAAACAAAAACACTTTAGAGGAGTCAACCTCTCTAAAAAATGACGCGGCGTCTGGGAACGCGCGAAGTTCCCAACCAATTAATAGAGAAGCGTCGGCACCTCTGCCTCGCTTTTTTATTGTCAAGAGGGGTGAGGAAGTGAACTTTGATAAGGTGAATCCTTTCGCCATATCAAAATATATAGAGCAAGTTGTGGGAAAAGTAGGATCTATTAAAAAAATTAAAGATGGACTCATGGTAGAAGTGTTGACCGATAAGCAATCGGTTAGGATGCTCAAAATGAATAGGTGTTTAGATTTTGACGTACAGGTCAATGTGCACAAATCCCTAAATTTCTCTAAAGGAGTTATATATTGCCGGGATCTCGTAGCATGCAGCGACGAAGAAATTTTGGACAACTTGAAATCTCAAAAGGTAATCGAGGTACGACGAATTAAAACAAAACGTGATGGACAATTACTTAATACCCCCTCAATAGTTTTAACGTTTAACTCAACTGTTTTACCCAAGAAAATTAATGTTGCTTTTTATACTGTTGAGGTCAGACAGTATATCCCCAGCGTATTACGCTGTTTCCGCTGCCAAAAAATTGGACACACCTCAGCGAGATGTGATAGTCCAGCAATATGTACATGTGGTAAATCACTTCATGAGGGAACGGAATGTGTAGAACCGTTCACTTGTGTAAACTGTGGCGGAAATCACTCGGCCAGGTTTAGGGACTGTCCATCTTTGATACTTGAAAGGTCCGTACAGGAATTGAGAGTAACAGAGAAAATAAGCTATTTTGAAGCTAAAAAGAGACTGTCACATCCTAAACCACCAGTACCAAATATATCGTATGCACAAGCAACAAATAGAGAATCGAGAATTGAAAGTATCATTTCTGAACTTACTCCGATGATAGCACAAATTGTTAGTCAAACAGTTAAAAAATCTCTTGGAGAGATATTAGGAAGTGTAGGGGGGACAATAAAGTTAAATGAAGCGAGTGCTGTTGCAGTTGAGCAATCAACTATTAAACAGAGCACTATTTTACAGGGAGCGCCCATATTGGTAGCTCCAACTTCCTTCTCCCATACGGAGAAGGAAACTAATGTTCTAGCGGCCAGTACATCGGACGCTAGTTCAAAATTCAAAGTGCCCTTAGACGAGGGGCGAACACCTGCCGTCAAACGGCAGCAGTCACTCTCTGAATCAGAGGGTGATCGGCAGTATACCAACCAACAGGCAAAAAGGCCTGTCGGCTGGCCAAAAGGCAAAGCACGAAAGCCAAAGGCAGGAAACTCTAGCTCTCAAGCAGAGCAAAAGGAGTCAAGTTCCGGGCTTCAAAACCGGAAAATGTCGTTCTAACATCATTGTCTAGTCATTTTTAACTTGTTCTTGTGTTAAATTATTTTATTTGATCGTACTTCGTGTTCTGTCTAAATCCTGTTATAAACCTTAAAGAGTTGGAACAAATTATACAATGGAACTGCAACGGTTGCATATCACGATACGCAGAAATGAAGATCATCCTCGCGAAATATAGTCCCTTATGTATTTGTCTGCAGGAACTCACTTCCGTCCGCAGGACACATTTAACCTTAGAGGTTATAACATCCTAAGGAAAGATGTTACACCTCGTCAGCGTGCTAGAGGGGGAGTGGGTATATTTCTGAGAGAAGGGACTATATTCCAAGAAATCTTATTGAGGACAGATCTTCAAGCTGTGGCTTGTACCAATAACTTCGCCACTAGCTCTTACGGTATGCAACCTGTATCTCCCAGATGGAAACTGGGAGATACAACAAATAGTCCATTTAACACAGCAGTTACCAAAGCCATATATTTTGCTGGGAGATTTAAATGCCCATAATCCGTTATGGGTTCATCGTCGGCTGACACAAGAGGTCGACGCATAGAAGAAGTCCTAGATCTAGTAGGAGGAGTACTTCTCAATGATGGACAACCGACGCATTTCAATGCCTCAAATGGGAATCTCTCGGCAATTGACCTGACAATATCTTCGCCCACTCTAGCCACACGTCTTCAGTGGCAGGCCCTTGATGATCTTTACGGTAGTGATCACTTCCCGATCATCATATCAACTAATACTCCAAGGGCCACACAACGTAGACCCTAGGCGCTGGCGCCTGGATCTGGCGGAGTGGGAAAAGTTTCGGAACGAGGTCAGGTTTTCCGAAAACTTAGAAGATATTAGTTCCACTCTATCGAGCTTAAATCTCAGCATTACTCAAGCAGCAGAAAAGTCTATACCACGTACCTCTGGCTCGACTTGTAAATCCTCCGTTCCGTGGTGGAACGTAGAGGTTAGTCGAGTTATCGCAGAGAAGAAACGGGCGTTTAACATCTATAAACGAAATCCTACGCAAGATAATCTGATCGTTTTTAAACGAAAGCGGGCCGTCGCCCGCCGCAAGATTCTAGAGTCGAAAAACGACTCTTGGAAGAACTACGTGAATTCAATGAAGAGTGACACGTCAGTCACGGAAGTCTGGAGGAAGGTACATGCTATCCGCGGACAAAAGGGTACCGTCCATCATTGGCCTTTGTGATGGAGGCAACACAATCACGGAGCCTCCTGATGTAGCGGAAGCATTAGCTGTACATTTCTCCAGCTCCAGTAGTTCTTCCAATTATCAACCTGAATTCTTGCGTAGGGAAAGGTTGAGCTAGAAGCTCCACTAGACTTTAACACAGATTCGGATCTTAATTATAATCTTCCTTTCACAATGAACGAATTTGAGGAGGCACTAAGGAATTGTAATAACTCCTCTCCTGGCCGGATAATATCCCCTACAAAATGATTGAAAATCTTTCATTTGATTCAAAAACCAATATTCTCTCACTCTTCAATGTGATATGGGAGAAAGGGGAGTATCCGGAGCTATGGAGAGAAGCAATCATTGTGCCTCTTCTGAAGACAGGAAAAGATCCGAATCTTGCTTCTAGTTATCGCCCGGTTTCGTTGACTTGCTGCTTGAGTAAAGTTTTTGAAAAAATGGTCAATAGCCGACTGTTATGGATTCTCGAGTCGCGAGAACTGATCGTACCGTACCAGTCTGGATTTAGGAAACGTCATTCCACTATTGACCATCTGGTCCGTTTAGAGAATGCCATTCAAAACGCTTTTCTAGAGAGAAAACACCTAGTCGCGGTGTTTTTCGATCTAGAAAAAGCCTATGATATGACATGGCGTCATGGCATTCTTAGGAAGTTGCATCGGTGGGGACTGAGAGGCCGTCTGCCTTTATTCATCAGTCCTTCTTGTCGCACCGGAGTTTTCGAGTACGTGTAGGAGATTCTGTCTCCTCTCTCCACGTACAAGAAAACGGTATACCGCAGGGCTCTACATTAGCGTAACCCTTTTCTCTATAGCGGTAAACCATATAGCAACTTTCCGTTAGTACCCCCGTAAATACTTGCCTGTATGTCGACGACCTCGCAATCTACATGGCCGGAGATACCATCCCGGCTATATGTAGAGAGCTGCAGAGGAGCATTGATGACATCGTGCGAGACGCTGGCTCGTGTGGTTTTCGTTTTTCAGAGACAAAAGATGGCGTGTGTCCATTTTTGTCGTCTGAGAAAGCCACACAGGGAGCCTAGTCTACATATCAATGGTTCTGTCATTCAATGTGTCGACAGTTATCGTTTTCTAGGACTGATATTCGACAGGACACTGTCATTCCGTCCCCACATTAATGACCTTGTTACAAGGTGCAAGAAGGCACTTAATCTCATTAGGTGCCTTTCTAACATTAATTGGGGTGCGAGCAGAGAGGTTTGCTGCGGCTGTATCAGGCTCTGGTTCTGTCCAGGCTTGACTACGGGTGCGCAGTATATTCCGCTGCTCGTAATTCGTGGTTGCAAGTCCTAGATTCGATACATTATACAGGTATACGTTACGCTACAGGAGCTTTTAGGACCACACCAAGAATAGTCTCTGCTGTGATGCCGGGTTACTACCGCTAAAGTACAGGCGTCTTCGATTTCGCTTTGCGATATGAAGCGTCTGTACGTAGTAACCCGAAACACATCAATTTCCATTGTTTTAACAGAGCAGAGACTTACCGAAAATACGCCTTGCGACCGTCTGTCACAAGGCCGGTGTGTGTCCGAGCGCGCGAGTTCCGCAAGAGTCTTGAGTTCCATTTGCCCGAAATACAGCCGGTGGGTGTGTGTGAGGTACCGCCATGGGTGGTACCTGCACCAAACATAATTATGAAGTTGCTGGACGACCCAAAGCACCAAACGACGCCGGCAATTTTTCGGGTGAAACTAATGGAACTCATTAACAAATACACAAACTCTTGCTGCATATATACGGATGGATCTAAGACCGACATTGGAGTAGGAGCAGCCTTTGTGGTTGACTCCACTCCACACTCGTGGTCGTTGGATCCTCTGTCCTCCGTATATACTGCCGAACTATTCGCAATATTGAAAGCGCTCAACTACTGCAATAGGTCTAGCAGTAGTACATTCCTCGTAATTTCAGATTCCCTCTCTTCCCTACAAAGTATAGCCGACAGCCAAAATAATGATCCGTTTGTACAGAACATCCTCTGTCTTTTGTACAACCTGCATCTCGCTGACAAGAATGTTGTCTTCATATGGGTGCCATCACACGTCGGCATTGAAGGCAACGAGATTGCAGACAGAGCTGCCCGTCAGGCAGCTCTCGCGGATCTTGTTGACTACGCCATGTGTCGGCCTGACGATGTCAAGGTCGGCGTTACGGCGTTAGTCAACAACGCATGGCAAAGGGAATGGGAGAGCCTCGAGAGTAAGCTTAAAGCTGTAAAACTCTCTGTGACAGCATGGAAGTCACCGGTTAAACTCAACAGGAGAGAGGAGGTCGCTCTGACCCGCCTACGAATGGGTCATACTAACCTGACCCATTCTCATCTCCTAACCGGTGACGAAGCACCCACATGCGACACGTGTCACAGCCCTCTAACGGTGAGGCATATAATCGAGGAATGTGCAGCCTACACAGGTCAACGTGTACGGCTGAAGCTCCGAAGTAATGTAGCGTACGATTTGAGCAATTCTGTTTTGTCGGTAGAAACTGTCGTTGCTTTTCTGCAAGCGACAGAACTTCTACGCAGAATTTAGGGGTACTGTAAGGACCAGTTTACTGTGCTGAGCAGTTTTTAATTTGTTGTGCATCGTCTTTTTATGTTAATTTATTATCTTTGTTAATTTATTCTGTGAACGTCCGTCTCGTCTAGTTGGCCCTTTACACCAACTAGGTCGAGTGATTTTATCGTTTTCGTTTTGTATTGTTTTTGTTGTCGGGCACTTTACACCCGACAACGGTTTTATCGATTTTATCTAGTTTTAAGTTTTACCTATATGTCTAGTTTTAAGTTTTAATCTGTGTGCCGTCCCTCCACCATGTTGGCTTTTTACACCAACTTGCTGGATGTGTTCTGTCCGTCTCGCCTAGCTGGCCTAGGTCGAGTGATTTTAAACTTTTTGTCTCTAGTCATTATTTTAATTTATATGTTAATTAATTTTGTGAATGTCCGTCTCGTCTAGTTGGCATTTTACACCAACTAGGTCGAGTGATTTTATTATTTTTGTTTGTATTGTTCCTCTGCTGTCGGGCTATCTACACCCGACAGCGGTTTTATTTATATATGTTAATTTATTATGTGTTCGTCCGTCTCGCCTAGTTGGCATTTTACACCAACTAGGTAGAGTGATTTTAGTATCTTTGTTAGTATTGTTCCTCCGGTGTCAGGCCATTTACACCCGACATTGGTTTTATTTCTATGTGTTAATTTATTTTGTGTTCGTCCGTCTCGCCTAGTTGGCATTTTACACCAACTAGGTGAGTATTATTATTATTATCACAAAGTTAAAAAAAAAAAAAGAGAGAATAGCGGCTAATGGCCCTAGTAGTCGATGCCGCTTAAAAAAAAAAAAAAAAAATTAAAAAGTATAATAAAATAAAGTTAAATGCAAAAGTTTGCAAATATTAAAAAAAATAATTTTAAAATTCCAACTTGAATCGGATACGAGTGTTAAAATATTACCATTTATTTATTTACTTAAATATTGGTGTATTATCATAAAATGTTTTACACAAGTCTTATAAATATTAATACATACGTTACGAGGACAAGATTCTAAAAATAATATAAAAAATGGTGATGTGGCTATCATAGTATTTTCCCTATATTTTACTCGAAAACTACAATTATTTGTTATATAACTTTCATGTTGTTTCAATAGTTTATTAGCAATTAACAAAAAATGTCAACATTTTCAATTTTTATTTTTTTTCTCGAAAATTTTATTTTTTAACAAAACTTGTTCTGTTTCTCATTCCCTTTAACTTTTGTTTAGAAAAATTTATAATATTTTACATATCAAAAATTATATTTGAAGAAAACAAAAAACGGCCTCGAGTAAACATCCACTTTTTGAATATTCACCAAAAGCTTTTCAGTTCCAGTTTTTAACGATAAAAAGTTTAGAGTTTCATCTCAATCGGATCATTCGTTTTTGAGATACAGCGCCCACAGACATTTTCTCGCACGAAAATAATACTTCCTCTATATACACTATATAGGGAAAGTAAAAACAGATGCATATATACAGATAATAATAACAGGATATACATAAATAAGTAATCACTAACACAGTACAAAAATTATAAACTACCTAAAATCTTAAGAGCTAAAATTAAAATTAAGGTACTCTTCCCAACTGTAAAAGGCGTGTGTATTTGGGAATTCTTTCATACGTTTATTGAATATTGCATACCGTTCAGTTTTGATATGATCAGGGAGTACATTAAAAAACTTGATTGCATGGTATCTAATCCCTGTCTGCGATTTGGTAAGTCTGGTGGTCTTCGGATAAATGTTTGATTGATGCCTTGTGTTATAATTATGAATATCTGAGTTGGACTAATAAAGTGACCTGTGCTTTTTAATATATGTAGGGCATTCTAGTATATACAAACAAGACATCGTTAAAATCTTCATGTCTATGAATGACTGCCGACAATCTTGAGTATAGCTAGACCCAGTCATGATACGGATAACTTTTCGTTGTAACCTAAATATACGGTGTCTGATAGCAGAGTGTCCTCATGCAAGGAGTCCATACAAAATGTGGCTTTGGATGAGAGTAAAATATGCCAATCGTATGGTTTCCTTCGAAACTGTCGATGAGAGGTTCCGTATAAGAAATATGTTAGCACATAGTCTGCTAGCCAGATAATCTGAATGGGTTACCCATGTCGATTTGTTGTCGATATGGACCCCTAAAAATGTTACTGATTTAGTTTCAGTTGCATCTCTGCAAAGAGAAAACGTGAGGGTCGTAGATTTAGTATTATTTAATTTAAGGCAATTGCTTAGAAACCAGCTCGATGCCATTTTCTGCGCTGCCGTATGTAATTTAGTGACTATATCTGGTTGTTTAGATTCATTCACAATTGCAGTATCATCGTCATATAAGATCATATTTGCGTTTGGAGTTGAGTCTGGTAGGTCATTAATATATATTAAAAATAGTAGAGGACCTAAGATAGAAGCCTGTGGCACATCAAGTGTAGTTGGTAAGGAATCCGATAAACATCCATTTGATAATACACTCTGTTGTATTTCTGAGAGGTATGACATTATTAATCTACAACTACTAGGATGTACATTATAGAAATAGAGCTTACGTAATAGTTAGTTAGTGCCTACATTATCGATACAGTTGTTTAGGCGAGTCGGGAAGTTAACTAGAAAGTTCAAACCATAGGTGCGTGCAAAATCAGCAAGATCAGTTTTGTTGTGATAATCCTCATTGAATCTTACGTTTTTGTCCTTATAATTAACAAAAATTACAAAAAGGTTTCAAATAAAAATTATAGGTAATAATAAACTTTTAGTGAAATATAGTTTACCGTAATGAGGCATATTGTCAATTATTACATTATTCTTTCAAAGAACAATAAAATACATTATTACCGGGATAGTCGTATAACGAGCCCATCTGTTTTCTTAAATGTTATACCTGCTTCTGTGCATACAGACATAAAACATATTTTAGAGTTTTTAACAGGACAAAATTTATCGTCCGATAATATACATGTAACTACAATTTTTCTTTCATAGTATCGACTTATTTAGTGGGATATGCACAACTTGATATTTATCCATGACTATAAATTCAATAGAAATTAAATGTGATATAACAAGCCACGCATGCCTTACCAAGAATTTATGATGATAAACGAAAGTGAAATCTGAAGATGTTGTAAAAATTAACAGAGGCGTAAATTTATTGTCGATTTAGTTTGCGATAAGTAGAAATATTAATTTAGAAATCCAAATAAAATCGAACTAATTTTTGCATTTGACCAGAATATTTAAATTAAAATGCGTTTTGAAAACTGTTTATAAATATAATTTTTCATTTAGTAGGACAATTGGTTTTATTAGTCCAACATTACCGTGTTTTATTGATGAAAAGTATATTATATATACAGGGTGTCCCGTTAATGCGGGGAAATGGCTGGACCATAGATTCCTGAGGTCAAAATATGACGATTTAAGGCAACTTATCTATATCCAAAAATTTACGGTTAAGCCGGAATTTGACTTCAAAGTTTCAAATTTTTTTATTTCTTTTGTTTATAACAATTGAACGCTTTATTTGATTTGAATGAAATTTATTTTTAATAACTACCATAATAAGTATTAAAATTGTATATACTACATTAGAGAGAAGTATGTACTGCATCAAAAAAATGTATTACTAGGGGTGATACAATATATGTTACATATCGAGCAATTTTAAAAATGTCATGAACCTAAATTCTAGCCAAAAATAATATAATGCTAGGTGATAGATTTGCGTTCAAAGGTTTTATAGCTTTCGCAAATATTATCAACGATAACAAATATAAGTTTAGTTTATGCAGAAAAATTATTTGATTGTTCATGAAAATATAGATTCAAAAATATTTACATAAAAATAACTTAATGCCGACGAGCCGTATCAAGAATAATGCGAATTATATCACTGTGTTAAAGCGGAAAGAAAAATCCTTAAAAAGTAAACCACTCAGCTTCTTAATCGTAAGCAATAATAACTTTCGGTTTGAAAATGATACGTGAATGTATTGAAACCATTGTTCACCGTTTAAATAAATAACTGTTATACAAAACAAAGTAATTATTGTGTTTAATTTGTGATTAAAATGTATAACGAAGTAGAAGCCTCCATAGTCAATGAATAATAATATTATATATAATTGCAAGAATATGTATCAGTAATTTTGTACTAGCTCGGCAATATTTTACTAAATTAGTTGTGTATCTTCTGTAACTCTTGTACGACTGATTCTTCATTGTTTTTCAAGATTTTATTGTTGAGTTGCTTTGATGTTTATGATATCAATTACTAGAATAAATTAACCGTTTTGAAAATGGGTGCGTCGGTAACTACATGGTAATCCACACTTACACTAAATTGAAAATTCTCTTTGTCAGCTACTCTATGTTAATATTGAAGTAATATATTACCTACCACAATCATAGTTTTGATTTAACTATGAATAATTACGGGGGTTTCCGCTGTAGTTCATTTTACAGCTCTTGGTGGTGTTTGATGTTGGGCATCATTCGGTCGAGTTTTCTCACTGCATGTTGTTAAAAGCAATGTCTGAATTATCCATATTTTCAGTTCCATAATTTTTGGATATCATTAATTTTTTTGAGACTTTAAACTATATATTTTGCCACTTAAATCTAATTTAATTGGTTGATAGTATCAACATCTGTTCTATATTATAGTACTCTTAATGAAACCTGCAATGCTTTTTTTTAAGTTCTGCTATAGTTGCTTTGAATTATTGCATACCTTCGTCAGACTCCTTTCAGTGGCTTATAAGCTTCTAAAGGCTTGACTTTTTAAATTTATTTTACTTTAGAAAATCTTGCAAAACATTTCTCCACACAGTGCTAGAGACAATTCCGCTGTAGTACATTTTGTGCATACATCAATTTTTCTGTGGAATATATTTTCTCTACGACTATTAAATAATACACTTATTCTTGTTGTATATTAAATTGAATAATAGCATAAATTCTTCACACCGTGAATTCCTACAAAGAAATCACTCTAGATTGGCCAATCACATCCTTTGATTTTTAAGAATTCACGCTAATATGAAAAAATCACATTGCTTTGAATGTGAAAAATCGAGAGTATCTTAGCAACCTCCTAACAAGTCGCCATTTGAAACGTCAAATACACCAGTTATTTATAACGTCTAGTACACTCATTATTTATTGCTGTTGTATCGCATAATTGTTATTAATATAATATTTACAATGGACGTTAGTAGTGATAGCGATAATGAACTAACATGTACGCCTCCCAAAATTCAAGAAATTGCACAAGCATCTACAATGAATTTACTGCCGGAAAAGTCCAGAAAGCAGTATACTCAAGTTTATACAAAATTTATGGAATGGAGACAATCCAATAATGTAAGTTCCTTTTCAGAAAACATTCTCCTAGCATATTTCACAAAACTTTCCGAAAAATACAAATCGTCATCTTTATGGAAAATATACTCCATGTTAAGAAGTACATTAAATGTTTACAATGAAATTAACATTGAAAATTATCCAAAATTGCGGGCTTTCCTTAAACGAAAAGGAGAAGGATTTCAGGCGAAGAAATCGAAAATATTTAGTGCAGAAGATATAAATAAATTCATTACAGAATCTCCGGATTATATATATCTCGGAACAAAGGTAACAAATGTAATTGCTTTTTCCTAAACTTAAAAGTATTAAAGTTTTTATTTTATTAGTATGCATTAATCGTAGGAATAATGGGAGCTTGCCGTAATAATGAAATGCACTCAATGAAAATTGAAGACATTCAAGACCTTAATTCAGCTCTTTTAATAACCATACCTTACACTAAGACAAATATTGTTAGAAAATTTACTGTTACAGGTAAATTTTATGAAATATGCAAAAAGTATATTGCACTACGCCCAGCGAATGTAATAACTCCTTCATTTTTCTTAAACTACCAACATGGAAAATGCACTATTAAAAAAATTGGAATTAACAAATTTGCATCAATGGGCAGACAAATAGCAACTTACTTAAATTTACCGAATACAAATCTGTACACCGGACATAGCTTTCGTAGATCTTCTGCCACCTTATTGGTTGATGCAGGAGGAGATATTACAACTCTCAAACGACATGGAGGCTGGAAGAGAACCTCCGTAGCTGAAGGCTACGTGGATGATTCTATGACAAATAGAATGAACACGGCCAACAAAATACTTCAGTCGGTAGAACAAAGTACTAGAATCGCACAAAATATACAACACACAGCACAGACTAGCACTTTAAATGAGGCGAGTTTTGATCAAGATTCAACACCGACTGTATTAAATATCAGTAATTGTAGCAACTTTACTATAACTTTTGCCAAAAAGTAAAATTAAATTACTTATTATATACTTGGCAGGTCATATTATAATTGCAATGTTTAAAATTTAAAGTGTTAATAAAGATTTGTATTAAAAACTATGATTAAGTTTATTATAGTCGTAGAGAAAGTATAGTCTTCTACTTGCGTAGAATGGCTATTATTCACTTGGATGATTCTAACACTCGCTCGCTACGCTCGCTCGTGTCCGAAGCTTCATCCACGTGAATAATAGCCGTCATTCTACGCTCGTTGAAGAATGTACTATTCTCTACGACTATTAAATAATACACTCATTCTTGTTGTATATTAAATTGAATAATAGCATAAATTCTTCACACCGTGAATTCCTACAAAGAAATCACTCTAGATTGGCCAATCACATCCTTTGATTTTTAAGAATTCACGCTAATATGAAAAAATCACATTGCTTTGAATGTGAAAAATCGAGAGTATCTTAGCAACCTCCTAACAAGTCGCCATTTGAAACGTCAAATACACCAGTTATTTATAACGTCTAGTACACTCATTATTTATTGCTGTTGTATCGCATAATTGTTATTAATATAATATTTACAATGGACGTTAGTAGTGATAGTGATAATGAACTAACATGTACGCCTCCCGAAATTCAAGAAATTGCACAAGCATCTACAATGAATTTACTCCCGGAAAAGTCCAGAAAGCAGTATACTCAAGTTTATACAAAATTTATGGAATGGAGACAATTATTGGATTGTCTCCATTCCATAAATTTTGTAAGTTCCTTTTCGGAAAACATTCTTCTAGCATATTTCACAAAACTTTCCGAAAAATACAAATCGTCATCTTTATGGAAAATATACTCCAAGAAGTACATTAAATGTTTACAATGAAATTAACATTGAAAATTATCCAAAATTGCGGGCTTTCCTTAAACGAAAAGGAGAAGGATTTCAGGCGAAGAAATCGAAAATATTTAGTGCAGAAGATATAAATAAATTAATTACAGAATCTCCGGATTATATATATCTCGGAACAAAGGTAACAAATGTAATTGCTTTTGCCTAAACTTAAAAGTATTAAAGTTTTTATTTTATTAGATTGCATTAATCGTAGGAATAATGGGAGCTTGCCGTAATAATGAAATGTACTCAATGAAAATGGAAGACATTCAAGACCTTAATTCAGCTCTTTTAATAACCATACCTTACACTAAGACAAATATTGTTAGAAAATTTACTGTTACAGGTAAATTTTATGAAATATGCAAAAAGTATATTGCACTACGCCCAGCGAATGTAATAACTCCTTCATTTTTCTTAAACTACCAACATAGAAAATGCACTATTCAAAAAATTGGAATTAACAAATTTGCATCAATGGGCAGACAAATAGCAACCTACTTAAATTTACCGAATGCAAATCTGTACACTGGACGTAGCTTTCGTAGATCTTCTGCCACCTTATTGTTTGATGCAGGAGGAGATATTACAACTCAAAAACGACATGGAGGCTGAAAGAGTACCTCCGTAGCTGAAGGCTACGTGGATGATTCTATGACAAAGAGAATGAACACGGGCAACAAAATACTTCAGTCGGTAGAACAAAGTACTAGAATCGCACAAAATATACAACACACAGCACAGACTAGCACTTTAAATGAGGCGAGTTTTGATCAAGATTCAACACCGACTGTATTAAATATCAGTAATTGTAGCAACTTTACTATAACTTTTGCCAAAAAGTAAAATTAAATTACTTATTATATACTTGGCAGGTCATATTATAATTGCAATGTTTAAAATTTAAAGTGTTAATAAAGATTTGTATTAAAAACTATCATTAAGTTTATTATAGTCATAGAGAAAGTATAGTCTTCTACTTGCGTAGAATGGCTATTATTCACTTGGATGATTCTAACACTCGTTCGCTACGCTCGCTCGTGTCCGAAGCTTCATCCACGTGAATAATAGCCGCCATTCTACGCTCGTTGAAGAATGTACTATTTTACATTTCTTATTTTATTCTACTTTTTCCAGCAATTTCAATTTCATCACTTTTAAAAATTTGTCATGATTTTGTATGACCATTATTAACTGTCCCTAATTGCAAAAATATCTTCGAAAGTTATTGATTTTTTTCAAAATTTCAAGAATTTTAATCGAGAGTTTTAGAATATTCTAGCAACATATTTTCATTTTTTATGATTGATATTGGATTGTGCTCTTTTAACTTAAACGAGTTTGTATTTTGTAATTGCATTCTATGACATTTCGCTATGTTACGCGTGCAGGCGTACGCGTACGTTTGCTCTGCCTAAAATAGTTTTTCTCAGATCAGTAAAATACTTAAGTGTGAAATGTAACACTTAAGTATTTTACTGGTTACCACTGTGAAAATATATGTGCTATCATTAAAGTGATGTTTTTTTTTCTAGAGATCTAATTGAATAAAAGTAATTATTCTGCAACCAAAATTTTTAAAGAGAATTTATTTTTATTCATCCGCCATCGAAAAAATTATCACGAAGGCCTATCTCGCATTTCAGAAATATCGACATTAAATACCCAAATCAATGATTGTTTGAATATCATAAATGTAGTTTTGGAATAAAAAGAATATTTCGATGACAATTTAAAAAACAAATTTATAGCAGATTTCGTTTAAAAAATTCAAAATCGTGATTGAAGAAGATATGGTATTTCAAAGTAATGGTGATAAAAATTAGGACCTAAAAACATATTAAAATATAATTAAAGGCATGATGAACTAGGAAAAAAATTTAAATCGTTTTAATACTAATATATTAATTCTAAAACTTAAAAATTTCTATATTTTTTGCCTACTGCTAATAAACTATAGGAATGGCATTAAATTTATATAACAAGTAATTGTAAAGAATCCAAAATTGAGCAAATTATTAAGAATAGCCTGTTTATGTGAACCTCATAGTTTTCGGGAAAAATGTAATGATGTATGATGGCCACATCACCATTTTTATATTTCTTGAACTTAAAACCTTAGCTTATGATTTACTGATTGGAGGGTGGGATAGAGGCCACCCATCCACCCTAGATATACATGATAACTTTAAATACTAATCGTTGGTGATTTTGCTGTAATATACAGTAAAACCTTACATGTATCTTTATTCATTATTCTCTTTGCTTCTCCTGCTTACAAAATTATAAAAAAATATTATATTATATACGTAATCTTAATAAAAAATAAAGCATAATCCAAATTTAAGTTTAAATATAAATGACCCTTTATAGCTAATCTTATCTAATTAGATTTAAAGTCTACCCACCCATCATGCATAAAATTTTTATTAATTTACTCACCTAAAAATTTTGCCTTTTAATTTTCCTTTTTATTCAAAAAGTTTTGTAATTAATTTTAGTCCAGACCGCGAGACGACCAGAAAATGAAATTCATATGTTTATGTAGGGTGTCCTCTATCCCACCCTCCAATCAGTAAAACAATAATCAAAAATTATTTGTTTTTTTTTTCTAAAAGCAATAGAAATGATTTTTTGATTCAGTTATGCGGGAACGTATTTGTAGAATTACATTGAAATCTGATTCTAGTCGAAAGGGTATGTCTTACTATTATGGAGATAAAATTCAAAATGATATTATTGAATTACTTGCAGCGATGAAAATTGTATTTTGGGCAAAGTTAGAAAATCTAAATATTTTTCTGTCATATTAGACTCTACACCGGATATATGGAAAAAAACAGTAATTCTCAGACATGTTAAATTAAATTTTGTTTTGAATTTATTTTCATAATTAAACCTTGATATTCAAAATTTGCACGGGCAAGGTTATGATAATGGTTCTAACATGCGTGGAAACACAATAGGTTGCGGAATAAGATTTTGGAAATCAATTATCATGTATTTTGCGTTCCATGCTCAGCTCATAGTTTAAATTTAGTGGTCAATAATGCAGTAAATATTACGCACCAAATTATCAATTTTTTGATATAATTCAAGATACTAGGTTTTCTTTTCATCGTCTACAGAAAGGTGGTCGATACTTTGCAAACACTTACAAGATTAAAAATTAAAAGCTTTGAATTGACGCAATCATCTAGTAAATATATTTGATGCTCTGTTCGAAATATCAGAAAATACGTCTGAGGGGAATAGTGCCACAACACAAAAAGCGCAATCGGTCGCCTTAAAGGTTCAAAATTATAAATTTATATGCTCTGTTGTTGTTTGGTACGAAATTTTGAACGAAATTAATTATTTAAGTAAATTTATGCAAAGTCCCACAATTAATATTCCTATTGTATTGTATTGTATTGTATTTAATTCTTTGTTTCTCTTACAATAAATAAATTTATACAAATGGATAGATAAAAATATGTAGTACTTATAATTTTGACGTAAGAGATCCAGGGGGGAGTTCACTCTACGGAATGTTCTTCCACTCCAGCCCAATGCTGCATTAGAAGTTCTTCGGTTGATCCCTCTTGCAGACTATTAATTGCCGTTTTGGCTATATTTTGCTTTAAAAAGCATTATTTTGCGTCTGAATTGCGCACATTTTATTTGTATTCTGTTGTCAAACTGACATATCTACGGAGATAAATAAATAAATAAAAATAAATTTGCTAAATAATTTGATTGATAAGTTAACAAATAATCGGACAGATGAACATTTTGAAATTATTTTACAAGAAGCTACCGAAATTGAACAAAAACTAACTGCCGAAACAAACTTCTCTATTACTTGATCTTGAACATTTTATTAATTAAAAAATGATGTCTAAATTGAGGAAATTAATTGATACTCTTTATGATATGATGACATCTCGCGACCGAAATAAACAATATAAATAACGTAAGAAATCTTTATATTCTATGGCATTTATGTATTAATGTATGGAGGAATTTGTTCATATTAAAAAAAAATATTTTGCATGTATTCCAAAATATTAAATGTTCAAAAGTAAACGTGCATAATAAAAATATTAGCGAAATTTTTATTTTTATTTTTATTTATGAAACCAAAAAATTACACTTAAAATATTATTAAAATAATCAGTAATGATTAAATAAATAATATTTTATCACATATACAATCCAATGTTATAGGACATTGAAAATATTAAATCGTGTTGTGTACATGTAATTTTACACCTTACATAAATAGAAATTCATTCTTTAGTGCGTGCGAAACTTCTTAACATGTGAAAAATGGCTACAATCATTCAGATGCCTAAAATCGATTATCCTAAATGCTAATTTTTGTATGATCGAAGCAATAAACCTATAATAATATTATCATAAAAATGTTAAGCGATTCAAAACAAACACGATAGGTCATAGTATTGTAATAATTTAGTTAACTTATTTAATATATGCTTAAAATTATTAATATTTAGTTATATTACAACTAGTATTCTACGCAACTTTATATTTAATTTAAGTATTGTTCTGTTATTCATTTTTATCAAACGATATTTATCTATGCCATTTTTATAGATCACGCATAAAACAGTTTATCTTAATAATGAACCATATTAGCTTGTTTGTTACCTTGATTCAACCATGGATTATTCACTTTCACTGATCTCGCACCTTAAATGGAGTTGGCTGTACCATACTAGTGCATATCCCACCTTGACATCAGATGCGGTCGTTCCACAAAAATCCTAATTATCTACAGTTTCGATTTCATAATCACATCTTCATAATGGAATAGCCATTATTATTATTACACATACCGCTATGATGTAAAAAAATACATGCACTTGCTAAAAAATAAAGTGCTTCACGAATAATAGTGTTACATAGAACACAGAAATATTAATTGCGTTATTTACTTATTATTGTACTTAAATATTTGTAAAAAATTTCTTTTTGTAATCATATTATAAAGGCGCTTTGAATAGGCCGGATCAACATAATATTTTATAATACATAATAATAAAACAGCAAAACTAAAATTATTTCATTACTTTTCCTATTTTATTTTTAATTACATCAACGTAAATTCATTTGTTGTTCTAAATTATTTGACAGAAATAAATATATTCAAACTAATGTTGCTTTGATAGCTTTGCTATTTATAACACGTAAATTACTTTTGTATTAAATATCTGTAGAGGTGTTAGCCAGAGAAGTAGCTGTTTCAATAAGTAATTTGTTTTGTAGTCTTAGTAAGACTCATTGTTATCGATTTACGAACGTTCGTATTTTTTTCTAATTAGATAACATTTTATATTTGGTCGAAAGAATATAATTTGTTGCTAATGACCCGTATAAAATAAATATGTTACATATTCGAAATAATTTTAAATAAAATAAAATACCCAGTAAATAAAACATATGTCTAGTATTGTTACCATACTCGTATATGTTTATAATAAAAATGAACAAAACACATAAAAATGTTTTATCATCGTTTACAAAACAAAATAAACAATTCGTAAACAATACGTCTGAAATTTTGATTTTAGCGTTTTATTGTAGCACCACAAATATATGTGACTTAAATTGGAATTCAGAATATAATAAACATTTAATATTTGAAATAGCTTGTTAATGCTGAATTTATTATGTTATATTTGATAGGTGGGTTTAGTTTTATAGGGAGCTTCTACAATTAAGGTCATTCGCGTTATGTAGGTACAAAGTTATATAATCTAATATAAATTTAAATCGATAAAATTTCACACGATATAGCCATATTTTCTTTAAAAAAATACCTCGCATATATTCTTTGACATGCTGGTAAAAAATAATGCATATATAAAAGGCGCAATAAATAAACATAGGGTCTGTTGTAACCAACCAATTAATATTCATTAAAGATAAATTAGTCCCCCTCGTTGATGCTGGGGATAAGAGATTTTTAGCTTTATTAAATATTCTTTGGACAACACTCGTTTACGACAGTTATTGCTACACCCAACTGATGAAATTTAATTAGTACCATAAATACCACTTTGGTGACATAATTGTAGCGTTTCGTAAATTCTGTGAACTGGGAAACGATGACACGAGAATTTGTAAAGTTGTGAAAGTATACATTAGTGTATAATTATAAACGTAGGCGTAAACTTCTTGATAATATAATGAATATATCGTAAATATAACAAATATATATTTGACGGTACATTAATTGTCTCCACTTTAGCAGTATTTTATTTATTTCGTAGCTGCTTGCATATATTTCTAATATAAAACTACTATCATAATATCAATGAATATTTTGTTTGTATATAAATTTATATTGTCATGTATGATTATGTACATTCCGTGACAATAGAGACTTAAAGTATTTCATTTTTCTTTTTCCTGCTGATAAAACATTACCATTTTCTCTTCCATACATTATAGAGTAGTATTTATTATAATATACCTAATCTAACTAATCCCAAATTTACATTTAGTTAAAAATTAAAACATTGTATGGTTTTATCACGTTATTACAGTTCTTTTATTTTAAAAGTTGCTTATATAGTAAATATTAATTATTGGCAATATTAACTACGATGTGCGTTTTGACGTCTACCATTTTTTATACACATATTAATTATGCTACATTATATTTGACTTTAAATTGTAGCTTGGTGTTGTAACAACATAAATAATAATTTAGTAAGGTGAAGAATATTTAATAATTTAATATTATTCCAAAATTACTTGAATGGTATGAGTTATCAAATGCCATATCTATTAAGAAATTTATTTAATAATTCAAAATAATGATACACAATGAAATGTTTAATTGGTAGTTTGTATTTTAAATAGTTTGTTAATTTAAATTTAGAAATGACATTTAAAAATAATTGGTTACATAAGCACCAAAGCATTTGTAATCTGTATGATTCCTTATTTGACCTTCATGAATGAATCCCACAGGGCATCTTGAAACTGAATCAATCATGATTAAATTACCCTGAGAAATCTAGATAACCATTGCGTTGAATAGATTGATTTCGACATCTAATTTCCAAACAAACCTTGATTAAAGTCATGCAAAAAATAAATTTCATTAATCGTGCATAATTATTAAGAAACTGTGTCGAAATAAAGTTCGCAAAAAGCATTGCGGATCTATAAAGTTTGCTCACATAAACGTCATGAATCATGAGTAAAAATTAAAAGTAAATTTGGGGACTCCTGAAATATTAAATTTTGGATTATAGTTATATTTAAAATAAACATTTAACGTTCTGCTATGAAAATACCGAGATATGAGCATTGACTAATTATATCCGTGGTGCCCTAGAGGTAAACATTTTTAATTAATGACTAAGCACAATTGTATTAATAAGTTGATTATATGTTATTAAAGTTATTACAGTAGAACTAAACAATTTCAAATGGTAAATATATTAATTATAGGTGAATATAATGCATTTATCGAAGTTATAAATTATAGTTTTTAATATTCTGTTGGTATTATTATATTTCAATAATATTGTATTTATATATGCTTAAATATGTTATGATAATATATATATATATATATATATATATATATATATATATATATATATATATATATATATATATATATATATATATATATATATATATATATATATCCATTCACTCCGCTACGGTATGATTGTTTTAAATCTGCGGGATGGGTGTATGAATTTAGTGAAATGAAATCGGACCTTATTTTTAGGGTCTCTTCTCCTTGTAGTACTTTAAA
This sequence comes from Ontholestes murinus, assembly GCA_963969525.1. Lineage (NCBI taxonomy): Eukaryota > Metazoa > Arthropoda > Insecta > Coleoptera > Staphylinidae > Ontholestes > Ontholestes murinus. The sequence continues at coordinate 25,904 of CAXAKX010000284.1, forward strand.
TGTTGACCCCATATTTAAAGTGTGCCCATTTATGTGCATCCTATATGCTGCCTGTCTAGCTTCCATCATAACAAATATATGCAGTGGTAATAGCGATAATATGTGTTCCATGGCTTGTGGGTTGACTTTCTATGTCCCCACAGAATTTTTGCCAAGAGTCTCTCTCTTGACTTTTTTGATGGCATTGTAATATGCCGTGAGGGCCGTTTTGTGCTGGGCCCATTTACCGTTTCTCTTGGCTATGTTAAATAGTCTTCTAGTGCGTGTTTTGCCCTATCAAGATCCTTGTTCCACCTGGTGACCCTGGTTGAGGTAGGTTTGGTAGTTCTTGGGCAGCTTGTTTCAAACGCAGTATTGATGGAGTCCGAGACGCTTTTCACCATGAATTCTAACTCAGGCGTTGTTCTCGCTACTGTTGGGTAGTCTCCGATTCGGCTGGCTAGTACCTATTTGTATAGACCCCAGTCAGTTCTCCTCGGGTTTCTGTTTTGGATTTCCGATGTTTTTTCTGTTTCGATATCGAATCGTATATATCGATGATCTGAGAGTGATAGTTCATCAGATACATGCCATGTTTTACCATTTCACTGGCCTTTCCGAGAGGCAAGTGTAATGTCAATTACTTCGCTTCGCAACGCGTTTACGAACGTGGGTACATTTCCAGTATTTGCTATTTCAATGTCATTTTCTAAGATAATATCTAATAGTTTCTCACCTCTTGGATTGGCGTCCATGCTCC
>CAXAKX010000285.1:0-31365 GCA_963969525.1 Ontholestes murinus
CTTGGAACAGCAGCAACAAGTAGAACAGCGAAATACCAGCAGTACACCAGAAGGTAAACCAGTGTTTTACAATAGAGTTATAAACAAAACAGATACAGAATTTACACAACAAGAAACGTCAATTTTAATGTTAGGACCTAAGTACTCACCACATGTTAATGTCTCCTCTTTTAAAGAAATTCTAGTAGTAGAATCAGAAATTGCATCCAAAAATACAGACTTGTCTCCAATTGACAAAGCAAAAATAGCGAAACTAATTAAACAAACAGAAAAAATTTCAGACTCAGACTCAAAAATCATTAAATCTATAAACAAAAAAATTAAAAATAATAATCTAATAGTCACAAAAGCCGACAAAGGAAATTCTATAGTCATTTTAAACAACGAAGAGTATATTAATAAAGTTAAAGATTTTATAAACAATTCTAATATCACAGACATAGAAAAAGACCCGACTAACCATTTATTAAGAAAATTAAAATCTATAGTACAAGATAGCTCACTTTTTCCAGAGAACAAAAAACGATATTTATTCCCGATGAATCCCAGGACTCCTATGTTATACGGTTTCATAAAAATCCACAAACCTGATAGTCCCATCCGCCCTGTTGTGTCATACGTAAATTCCCCTATTAGAAAATTAGCAGTAGAACTTATTTCCATTTTTAAATCCATTACCAATTTTAAAGACCCCTATGCTATTAAAAATTCAGTAGAATTAACTAATAATTTGAAAGATGTAACCATTCCTAACAGTTGTAAGTTAGTATCCTTCGATGTGTCGAATATGTTTGCTAAAATACCTCCAGAAGAGTGTCTCCAAATAATAATTGAGGAATTAGATTTTAATAACGTCAACCCGGTTATAAAAGCCGATTTTATCAACTTGACAGATTTAATACTAAAACATAATTATTATTACAAAAAGAAGGTCTAGCAATGGGTTCACCACTGAGCCCACTGCTAGCAGAAATTTTTATGAATAACCTCACCAATAAAATATTAAAGTCACCCCAAGGCAAACAACATATAAAATGGTGGTATAGATACGTAGACGATATTTTAGCATGCATCGAAGGTACTGACCGACAAATTAATAAATTTTTAACATTCCTTAACTCTCTCCACCCATCCATTAAGTTCACAATAGAAACTGAATCCAATAACAAAATTAACTATTTAGATTTAACCCTAACTAAAACCAACAACAAACTAACATTTGATATATATCGTAAACCCACCTTCACAGACACCATTATTCCCAACAATTCCCGTCACCCATTTAAACACAAAATAGCAAGTTTTTACTCAATGATAACTCGAGCATACAATATCCCCCTCAGCCCGGAATCCTTAAAAATAGAAATAAATAAAATAAAAACAATTGCTATTAATAATGGTTATTCGGAGTCATTAGTAACTAAATTAATAAATAAATTTCAATTAAAAAGAATGAATAAATACTTATATGCAATCAGTCCAGTAGAAGACAAGAATTCCTACAAAACTATAACCTATTTCGGAACAATAAGTTCAAAAATTAAGAATGTTTTTAAAAAACGAGACATTAACATAGTTTTTAAATCAAGTAATAAGTTACGCAATCTAATTTTTAACGCAAAATCGAAACTAGACATAATGTACAAGTCAGGAGTTTACAGTTTAACATGCCCAGAATGTAAAGGAGTGTACATCGGGCAATCTGGTCGTAATTTTCATATACGTTTAAAAGAACATGAACGATCATATAAATTAAAACAAAACAATTCAACGTTTGCAAATCATTTGATAGAAACAGGCCATAAATTTGACAGAGATGTACTTTCGGTAATCCATCTCGCCGATAAAGGCAAACAGATGGATTTACTGGAAGCCTTGGAATTACATAAAACCAAAATTAATCCGGGAATTTCCGTCATTAACGACCAGGTTGACCTGTTGTACACCAATCTTTTTTAAACCTTTTAGTATATATACCTGCATTTTTGTTAATTTAAGTACAGTTTGATAATGATTACCTTGTAATTGAAACTAGTCACGAGAAATAAAAATATAAGTGGTATAAAAAAGTTAAGTGTTTTCTTTATTTAATAATCGAAAATGTACCACGAAGTAAACGCCTCCAAAATTCAAGAAATAACATAATTTTGTTATTATTGTAGAGTTACTCTTCATATAAAATAAATAAATTAAAAAAAGTACTTATAATTCAGTTTTGATTGTAGAATTATTCTTCATATAATCTATAAAAAATATAATTATAATCTGCTGGGACAATTTAAATTAAAATACTATTGTTGTAAAATAAAATACTATTGTCTTTGACGTTTACTGAACCATTAATGTACACTCTTATTATATTCTTGTGAGCAGTTAACGCCATTTTATGCAAATCAGGTTCTCTTATCTTGGAAATAATGCGATCCATTAGGAGTTTTCCTTACATTGAAAATGTCAGTTATGCAAGCGCGGACACAATTAGAAGGAGCAAAAGTGCCACGAAGCACGTTTTTTTTTAAACGCCGGCGATACTGTGAGGGAAACTGCAAGCTTCAAGAATTTTAATATTCCGCATATCATTTTTCATAAATTAAGTCCCGACGGTCGACTTGGAGCTTTTAAATCATTGTCGTTTGTGGAATGGCGTACAAATTTGTTAATGGCTTGTTAAAATCGATTTGCGGAATAAATAAGCATTGTTAAGTATAATAAAAATTATCAATTTGGGAAAATATATAAAATAAAAGAGATACACTTATTTTATTAAATTATTGTTTCTCTATCAACAACAGCTATGGACTGGTTTCGACGTATTTCAAGTATCATCAGAGCAGCACATTTGAAGATAGGGGAATAGAATCTAGTTCTTCGTTGGTTTAAGTAATGATTTTGAATCTATACTTATTTTTCAAAATAAATTTAAATTTTAGCAGTACAATTCGTTGTTGGTATTTAATTAAGAAATTTATTTGAACGAGTTTTAAGCTCATGTAAACACAAATAACAGGGCTTTATAACTACATAGCCATTAGTGGTTTTATATATTTTTAATTTCTATTAATTGAAATCAAATATTCAAATTGGATCTAGTAAAACACTTGTTATATTTTATAAAGTAATAAAATTATAATTTGATATATAATAATGTTATACCATATTTTAATTAAAATACTTTTATAATTTATATTATATAATAAATCGTTGTCCGTATTCCAGTGGAATACTTTAAATTAATATTGCAATTACTTTGGCAAAATGCTTCCGTGCCTAATCACGGAAGCCGATTGAAATTTATAGGAAATAATAATTAATTCTGTCTCCTAACGGCGTCAAGCGGACGTAAAAAGAAGTCGTTAAGCCTTTAAACGAGCCCATGAAAATATTACCTTCTGGTTATTTTGTTCTTTATTACTACACTTTAATTGTAATAACTTAAATTTCACCTTTTGAGTTTAATTTTGTTTTTGTGTATCAATAAACTTTATAAAATTAATGAATTAAATATATAACTCGATATCTTTATTTAATAATCTAATTGATACAAATATTTTACCACGGGTTAATTAAGAAATGCATTCATCGGGTCAATATTTGTTAAGGGTTTAAGTGGAAGAACGTATGTAAATATCAACTCCGTAGATGCTTCTTTCGTCCCAAATTTTCTGTATGGTTATGTTAAATTTATGTGATTTTGTAGGTACTTTTAAAAAGGGAGTCGAAACTAAAGTAAATTTTATTTTAGCACTATATTTATATATATTTTTTTAAATTGGCTAAACCATGTTTCAAACTGAAATTGCTTCCCAAAGTCGTACAACTGACTAGAAAAACCAAAATCCCAAGTGATCCAGAAGGCGACCAGAACAGCCTAAGGAAGATGAGTAAGATACCTCATCAAAAAGAAGAGAAAACAGAAATTGTCAAAATTCAGGGTCCGAAATGTCAAAACTTTCAAAAATTGTCAAGAAATAACATTAGTGTCAAATTCTGAAAAACTAACATAATTATCACTAAAATTAAATGTATTAAAATCCTTTAGTTCGTTGTAGAAAATTAAATAATAAATTTAAAAATACGAAAACATTTCGTGAATCTACAACAACAAATACAAATACAAATTAATTTGCGTGTTTTCTACAACGAACTAAAGGATTTTAATACATTTTATTATTCAATTATGCTCCAAGTGGGTATTTTTCCTTAATCCCGAACGTAATGATTTCTGTAGAATTCACTAATCCACCTCAGGTATAAATTCAGACCTTCAGTCGATTATATTTCATTATTGTGTCAGTTGCCGTACATATCTGAGTAAGTTATTTATATTTCATTATATTTATTTTCATATTTCATTACATTTATTTTAGTAAGTGTTTTTTATTTGTATTTAAAATCAATTTTATAATAAAGCTGTACTGAAGAGAGCGAAAGTTCGAAACACGTGTCTACAGATGATTATAAACTTGAATGCTAGATTTTTTAATTGCTTTTGCTAATTTAATTTAATGAAATCAGTTTAAAATTCATTTTTCACAATTTTTCATGGTATAGTTATATTTAAACAATCTAAAGTACATTTTATCATTTATTAGTTTATTCAACAGAAATAATTTCATTCAAATTAGTGTTGCTTTAATAGTTGTACTATTTGTAGTACGCAAATTAATTTGTATTATTCAATGTCTGTCGAAGTATTAGCTAGAGAAGTAGTTGTTTCAAATTAATTTGTTTTGTAGTCTTAGTAAGACTCATTGTTGTAGATTCACGAAATGTTTATTATCACTAAAATTTTAAAATAAGCCATAACATCGGAAAAACCACTACAACGAACGAGGTAAATTCCAAAATCAAGACAATCCAAGGAAAACCATCAATCAATAGACCGATGTCGTGAAAAAGCAGAAAAACTCAACTACTTTTAAATTCAATTGGTAAATTATTTATAGTTGATGACTATAATATAGATATACTAAACTGTAGTCATATTAGGGTACATACTATGTAATCATTTAATTTAGAATATCTTATAAGCGAATCTACTAGAATCTGTAAAACGGCACAAAGGTGTATCGACAATATAATAACAAATACCCGTTCAGAAATTGCAACGGAAGTCGTATACACAACTATTTCAGATCACACTGCGCAACTTCTCAATTAAAATGCACAATTTAATATAAAACCAGAATTTTGCAAAACAAGAAAATTCTCGTACTCAAACACAAGAAAATTTCTTGAAAATATTTCAAATGTACCATTTACTACAGCAATGTATCAACAATCGGTAAATCTCCAATATGATATGTTTGTTAATATATTTTTAAATTATTTTAGTAGCAATTTTAAAACAAAGGTCAAAAAGAAAAAGAAAATCTACATCTTTTAAACTGAAGCCATATTACAGAGTAAAGAAAAACTTCTTAACTATAAAACCATTGCTCAAATTATAGGAACTTATACAAAAATGAGCAAAAAATTACAATAACCTATTAAAAGCAGAACAAAATTAAAAAAATTGCATCACAATTACTGAGGATGAAAAATAAATCAATAGGCTCGTGGACCATTATCAGAAATTTAGTAGGGAAATCCCAGCCAAATAAGATCCCAGAATATAATCTTACTATCCCAAATAGTCAACAATTTTAACACTTTCATTTTAAGACCTTCAATTAAAAACACTGATAATGTAAAATCATTAATATACCGTGGTAAAAAACATAGAAAATCGTTTTTTATTTCATACTACATTTGAAAATGAAATACCACATAGTAACGGTCACCACCATCCTGTTTCTTAACTTTACTTTGTATTAAGTAACATAGAACCGTACCGCGTAACAGACTACTTTAGTTATAAGATTGCAAATTAAGTTCATATTATATTTCTCTGTGACGTTTTACATACACGTTGTCCCCTGAAATTTTGAATACGGGCATTTAAATGTATTACTCGTTACTTAGTTACCACGCTCGTGACGTATTTTAATGGACTGACCAACGGGAAATAATCAGCAATTTCTAATTTGTAATAAAATTCGGAATTAAAATGAAACATATTTACTCAATTCTGACCTAACAAATAACAAATCACTAGAACGTTCATCTTATTAAGTGTTCGAAAACATTTCTTTATTGAGCTAAACAATATCCCAGACAATCATAAAATTGCTATTAACATTTTGAAGTTATGTAAGTCAAATTGACATGCATATTGCAGCAACAACCATGGCAACCAATAATAATAATCGAGATACAATACACATTACATTACTCATATTCAAAATTTCAGGGGACAACGTGTATACATTGATATTCTTGTATGATTGTATAATGTAAATAAATCTGTGTTTATGTTTTTATATTTATGTTATCTTTAAACTTCAAATAACTATAGGGCAATATCCATTATACCAGTAATTACGAAGATTTTCGAAAAAATTATATTTAGTCAAACGATTTTTTTAGAGCCTAATCTGCTAGATCCGCACCAACATGGATTTCATAGAGAGAAGTCTACAACTACAGCGGCTTTGGAGTTGTGCATGAATTGTTTTGAAAATAACGAATATTTACAAGCCACCTTTATCGACCTGTCGAAAGCTTTAGACTGCATCTCTCACAAAATCCTCGTACGTAAATTGTATATGTATAACTTGCATCCTTCAGAATGTCGACTTGTAAGCTCTTACTTACTTACTAGAGCCCAATGTGTCGAAACAGGTGCTGTAGTGGTGGAACGCCTTCTTTTCTAGAAATTAAGTAAGAGGTTCCTCAAAGCTCTTTATTGGGTCCCCCGCTTTTTCTCATATATAAAAAGACTTACCGTCTATCGCAGGAAGGTGATATTATCCTTTACGCCGACAACACAACAATAGTCATTACCGGATCTACTGAGTATGAGAGTATTGTTATGAGGTATGAGGTAATGCTTTCGTACAAGTCAATGAATTGTTTCAGCGCAACAAATTAAATTTAAATCAAAATAAGACCGTTAACATGGTTTTTACACTGAAACACTTAATTGAAGATACAAATATAAGTTATGGCAATGACACGAAGTTCCTGATGCTTGTTATAATTAGAAAATTAACCTAGAGGAAGCATGGTGAGTACATGGCATCTCTATTAAGTAATGGCATATTTTTATTAAATCAACTCGATAGTTCAGTCTCTAAAAAAATTTAAAGCTGCCTTCTATGCCGTTTTTGAAAGTCACCTTTAATAAGGTTTATTGTTCTGGGGATATTCCGTTATTAAATTTAATTTGCTTGGAATGCAGCGTAAAGTTATCTGCGTTCTATGGGGAGCTCACAATCAGGCTGACTACAATCCGTAGTTTTGGGCACTGGATGTCATAACTTTGCCGTGTTTGTACATCTTTGAATGCTTAATATAAATTAAGACTTCCAAGATGGATTTGTGTCAATATGTAGATCTGCATTCTTACAATACGAGAAGTAAAGACAATCTATATCCCATGTAAAGCTGCCTTGTTTAAACATGCCTACTACTAGTGTATGAATACGTTAATTACACTGCCCAAGATCTCGTCAGCATGTAGTGTTTTTTTTGTTTTCCTAATATAAAATTTTGTCATTTATTTTAATATGAAATATGTTTTTTTTTGTACATACCTTTTAACATGGCCTTTTTTTCAAAACCATCAATAAATACATTACATTACATTACTAAGAAACAACAACACGTAAATTAACAGATAGATTATTAATAGATATCAACGCAAATTGATGTATTCAAATAAGTTTCTAACTTATTTTCTAAAATCCTAACCATAAATTGCGTAGAACTAATAATAAAACAATTCTATAGAAATAACGTAAAGCTCTAAAGTAAAATCGGACTCTATTTAAATTTTACTTTTAATAATAAATTCTATACCCAAAATAAAGATCTTGAAATTGATTCATAATTTAGCCCTAGGTTGGTCAAAGTTTTTATGCATAATTTCAGGTTAAAAATATATTATTTGATGGTTTAGATACGTTATTGACATCCTAGAATGTTTTGAAGGTACTGACAGTATTAACAATTTCATTAATATAATTCATCTATCAATAACTTCTATAGTAGAGGGTCTTCCAATAGGGACTTCCGACCTTTGACAGCTGATAGCGGCCGTATTGTTGAATTACCTGTCATTTATTCAGTTGATTTTGTCAAATCACCATGGGTGGATATAGCGTTCAACATAATCATCCTACTGAGAGGATTATTCGCAGTGTGGTGGATAAATTTGAGTCAACTGGTTCAGTAAATAATTAACCAATATCAGTACGACAACGAAACGCAAGTTCTGCCGAAAACATCGCCGCTGTCCGTGAGTGAGTGAGTATGCAGGATAATCCGAGGTCTCGCTCACAAGAGCTCTTTTCGCCTTTCGCAGACCAGAATTTTGCATCATTATTTGAGTCTGCACCCGTACAAACTCAGTTGGCAATTGACCCTAATTTTCATTAAAAAATCATCTTCAGCGATGGGGCCCACTTCTGGATAAATAGGTCGTTAACAAACAAAATTGTCGAATTTGGGACGATACCATCCATACGAGATCCAATAGCGCCCAGTGCATTACTGGCGACGTCATCGGTCCATATTTCTTTGAAAACGACCACAGTGTGTAATTTCGCATCGCTAGGGTCCAGAGGTGGTGGGGGAAGGCAAAAATCAAATTAATACTAGAAGAAAACTAAGTACGGCATATTATTAAGCATACTTCAAAGCTTATAAAACTGAATTTATAGATTTTTGGGTGTACCCATATAAGTACAATGAACCCTCAAAGTCAAACATTTTTGAGAGTTGTGCAGCGCGCTATAATATGGACCTTTGTTAATTACTTCTCAGTCGCCCCCCACTCAATCTATCATAACTATTTTATAACATAATAATAAATATAGTTTTTTCTATCCAATGACATTTTTCATATTGCTCTATCTAAACTGGAGTGGTAATTATAACTAATTAAAAATAAGCAATTTTTATTTTTAAATTTCAACTTTACATAGGTCAAAATAAATTTTAACAAAAATTAGAGATATAGCGTTAACTTCAAAAAATCGACCACAGTTTCCTGTATATGTCTATGCAAGAAATATTTTTATATCGATCCCCATTCAATAGTTATGATTTTTTTTGTTCAGCAAGTCTTGTTCAAAAAGCGAGGGCAGCCGCCCATTATGATGTTGCCACTTAGAAATCGGCGCGCCCTGTGCTGTATGTAATACAATATTCGTTTATTTCAAAAACTTGAGGAATTCTGAATTTTTAACAATAATTAATTTACTGTTGTATCCGCTATGACGTGCAAGAATAAAATTTATACTGGTCCCCTTTGGAGAGTTATAATATTATTTTATGGAAAACGTTCAGAAATTAGAAAAAACACGAAAATATTTCGTAAAATCTACAACAAATGAGTCTTATTAAGACTTCAAGAACAAATCACTTTTGAAACAACTACTTCTCTAGCTAATACCTCGACAGACATTGAATGATACAAAAGTAATTTGCGTGTTACAAAATAGCAAGGCTATCAAAGCAACACTATTTTTGTAAAATGAACTAAACATTATTGAATGTACTTTAAATAGTTTGTGAGTGACTATATTATGATAAATTTGGAACAAGAAATGAATTTAAGTTGATGTAATTAAAAATAAATGAGCAAAAGCAATTAAATAATTCAATACTCAAGTTTATAACCATTTGCATCTTGCACGCCGTCATAGCGGATAGAACAGTAAATTAATTATTGTTAATAATTCAGATTTCCTCAAGTTTTTAAAAGAAATGAATATTGTATTACACACAGCAAAGCGCGCGCCGATTTCTAAGTGGCAACATCATAATGGGCGGCTGCCCTCGCTTTTTGAACATGACTTGTTGAAGAAAAAACATCATAACTATTGAATGGGGATCGATATAAAAATATTTCTTGCATGGACATATAGAGGAGACTGTGGGCGATTTTTTGAAGTTAACGCTATACCTCTAATTTTGTTGAAATTTATTTTGGCCTATGTAAAGTTGAAATTTAAAAATAAAAATTTCTTATTTTTAATTAATTATAACTACCACTCCAGTTAAGATAGAGCAATGTAAAAAATGTCATTGGATAGGAAAAACTATATTTATTATTGTGTTATAAAATAGTTATGGTTGATTGAGTGGGGGCCGACTGAGAAATAATTAACAAAGGTCCATATTATAGCGCGCTGAACAACTCTCAAAAATGTTTGACTTTGAGGGTTCATTGTACTTATATGGGTACACCTAAAAATCTATAAATTCAGTTTTATAAGCTTTCAAGTATGCTTAATAATATGCCGTACTTAGTTTTCTTCTAGTATTAATTTGATTTTAGCCTTCCCCCACCACCTCTGGACCCTAGCGATGCGAAATTACACACTGTGCGCGTTGGTCAGACCATCACCATCAATGGTGAGCGCTATGGGTTGATGATTACCAATTTCTTTTGGCCTAAACTGGATATTATGGACACCAACGACATGTGGTTTCAACAGCACGGCGCTACGTGCTACACAGCTTATTGGACATTCTGCACGAGCACGAGTGAACTTTGCCCCTGTTACATGTTTTGTGGGATTTTCTTAAGTCGCAGGTCTATGCAAATATGTCACATACCACAGCGAACTTCAAAGCCAACATAACCCATGCCATCGGTCAAATTTGCACGATGCAATTTTTCATGCATAATGACATCGATAGGGCTTTCAAATGAATTAAAAATTTCGATATCTCACACGCACTTTGTTTTATTTAAATTTATAGATAGAACTATCTAAAGAACAAGATAAACTTTAACATTTATAAAAAAACTCAAATATACAGATTTAATTATTTCAAATAATTCCCGTCGATTCCAAAAGCCTAAAAGAATTGTATTAACTTCATGATCATTAGAGATTTTAATCTAGTCATTAGTCTACAAACATTTAATTCATACAATTAAGGGAATTGGTGCCAACAAAGATAATAATAATATACAAAACTAATATTCAATGGATTTGAGCTTAAGCAGGTAAACAAATATTTATTTGTAGAAGAAAATCCTAGTGATAAAAAACATTCGAAGCAATTAAATTTTCAGAAGTTAAAATTTAAAACCCAAAAAGGTTTTTGGGGAAGCATTAATTTGTTTTAAACTTTACTATAAATTAAGTTATGCGATATTTGATATTACAATAAAACTAAAACTCATATAAGGTATAAATCTGAAATGTGTAAATTAACTTGCTTCTAATGTATATTTGGAAAATTTGGCCGTAGTTTCAAAATAAAATAAAAAACAAACATAATAAACTATTTTAACATAAAACGAATAATGAAACTCTTGCAGACCAATTAGTATATTTGAACAATTCTTTTAATAAAGATGTATTTATGGAAATCCAGTTAAAAACCCCTCAAAGCCACCATAAGCCTCTTGTGCTGCTGCTTTCAAATATTAATTTTTGGTTTTGATACGACATGAAAATACCTATGGTCCTAAACTAGTCACAACATCGTTTATAGAAAAGTGGTTTTAGTTGGTAGGAGTTCAACATTATTCTACTATATAAGTATGTTAATGATGGGTTATCTCTCCTCTCATAGAAAATGTGAATTCACATAATGATTAAAGGTCGCAAAATGGATTTACTAGAAGCGAAAGAGGTTTACAAAGCCAAAACCAATCTCTGAATTTCACCATTCAATAGAGAAAAGAAGTATATAAACAATATCAGAATACTCCTAATTATCTAAAATTGGCATCCTTGCATGAAATATCTAACACTTTAAGAAATAATTTAGATGATCATTATATAGAATGAGCGAATATAGGGATATACTAACTCTGGCTTCACAGGTAATGTATTTGGGGGTTATCTCAGATCTTAAGCTGAACAGCTTTAATCATCTTCAAACCAAGGTACATGGGAATTTCTTGCACACTGTAAATGTTCACAGATGGAGCAAAAATCAAGAAAATAACGGCTGGCATATATTGCACCAAACTGAATCTGAAAACAAAATTATCCTTGGAGGAACACTCTATAGTCATGCAGACGCAACTCACTGGGATACGTGTTAGTGCCCAAAAAAATAACTTAATTGGGGATAAAAAGAGAAAACATTTGCATCCACACCGACAGTAACTTCAGTATTGGTATCTTAACACATACCAGGGTCTCACCAAGACTGTCAAATGAATGTATTATAGCACTAGAGATGGCATCTGTAGATAACAGAATTACTTTATCCTGGGTCAAGGCACACACAAACACGGTAGTGAATATTGGCCGCATGCTCTAGCAACAGAGCGAGCATCTTTAAAAAACCGATATGAGGCTAGGCCCAACGAAACAACCACTCAAACAGACTGCAAGCCATGACTCTAACAAAATACTAAGCAATGTGGAAGAACGTCTCCAACTGTGCTCATTCCAGAAACACAATATGAATACCCAACGTTAAAGTTACCCAATATTGTGTTAATACATCGAGGTCAAACCTAAAACTTTGTATTAGATGTCGCTGATGATCCCAACTGCAAAGATCTTGCTTGAAACATCATGTTTAAAATCGGCAAACCTGGGAGGCTTGTTGTGAAAAATCTTCAAGTTTGACAAAAGAGTGTCACTGGAAATTTATAATAGGCTAAATCAGAGTCCTGCACACTGTAACTTTGTCGCCGTTCCTTTTATCGGCATCCGTATCTGAATATAAGGATCCAAAAAGGTTTTGAAACTTTGTAAGAGCTACGAACTCAATTCCTGAATATCCTAATTTGATGTATTGTGATAATTTTAAAAGCAGCATGTTAATTTATTTGTTAATTATTTTTCTACTGTTATTACAATGACTCCAGCTGATACCAATTTTCTCGAGTAATGACGAAGTGATTCATGGGATCTTTAATGTTAACCATTTAGAAATACAGGGTCCGGCAGGAGAGTATGATGTTTTTGGAACGTGTATAACTCAAGACAAGGGACCATAACGATTTACGAATGGTTGATTATGGAACGCTTATTTGTTTATGACACTTACATCGAAACTGGGCGCTCTGTGGTTTAGACTATTTATTCATTTAGAATGTGAAATAATTAAATTATATCACTCAAGAATCTGTGGAGGGATGATTGTCCAGTTCCATAATGAGAGACTTGACTTATGATTGAAGGTATTTAATCCGCTCATCTTTAATGGTCAGCATTTTCTCTAAATGTTCAACCTTATTCCTAAGACAAACGATAATCACATCCTTTTCGTTCTAACTTTTCACCATATCATCAATAACCTCAGACGACACAATCTGCTTATCAAAATTCTTCGAGCAAAGCTTCATCTTGATGGGTAGGACATCGCCTTCAGTCTTATTACCGCTGAAGCCTTCGACCATCCGAATTCTCCTTATTCTTGTGCTGGTCAATTGTCGCTTTGATCTGGGCGAGGAATTTTTCTATCGCGCCGACTTCTGCACATGCCAACTCCTCACGCGTCGCCTTCGTCAGATTGATCTTTAATTTCGATAACACTTTCCACTGCAGTATGCTTCAGTTGGTTAGCTTTTATGAGAGGCGTAGTTTTGTAATTTGACCAGTTTCTGAAAGTGATGTTTCAAATCTCAGAGAAACTGCATCCAAAAAATCTCTATTTATATTCCTCTTCTGCCGTGAAAACTGGTAAGTGTATATCCATTTATAAATCTCTTCTTTGTCGACCTCGATGGGTTTCGTATTAATTATGTAAATGTTCCACACAACACAGATTTCGAACATAATTCTATGTTGAATGGTTTTTATACTCGTAGATCGACAACAAAACAAACAAACAAACGGTTTTTAGTTAAAACAGAGAAGTTAAAATAGAGAATTTAATTCATCGTATAGTAAGTGAAATCCCTTTTTATCTACCTGAGAATAATTATTTTCCTATCTTTTATACATTTGCTCACACTTGCTCTCTTGCTTTACTTGATAATGACATTCAAAGGTTGAAAGTTTAGTGGTATTTTTTTGCATATAACATAATTTTAGGGTGTTTCAGTATTATTTATCATTATTCTTATTATCAAATACATATTTGAAATGTACATATTTAAAGTGAAGTTGTACTAGAATAAAAACAGTTCATATTCTCCAAAACTTCTGGTGGAAGACGTAAACACTCCAGCTTATTCAAATGCATTTACATAAACTATGCGGATGATGTATGACCGAGGATCGAGAATTTTCCTATTCATAATTAATTCGTAATGATTCCCGAGTCTCCGCACTGGAATGCATGCAGCGGTTAGAGTTGAAAAGGTCACTTAACGTGCACAGCATATTTCGGCTTGCACAAGACAATCTCCGATGCAGCTGCATCTTTGGTGGCCCACTTAAAGGACAGTAAACAGAGTAATTAATTTCATGCGAACTCGTCCACCGACTAATTACGTGATTTATTAAATGCGTCGATTTCAATTATCCGCGTGCTCGTAATTGTCCTTAATTTGTCATTATTCATTCTCACAATATTAATGATTATTTATTTTATTAATTAATTCTAATATTAATAAACCAATCATTTCAATGCTTAATTAATAGTGTTAATTTAAACTAAATTATAATTGTAGTCTACAATGTAATTCATTGTATTTTGTATGGAAGTTTATTATTCCGACATTATTTTCTACAAAAACTAATCTAGTTTAATTAGATTGTAATAATAATAATAAAACATTTTATTACAACGCTCTACCAACTGTCGCCTCAAGATCCAGTCACGAGAACGTCATTCTCGTCTCTACATATCATAATGCGTGCGGTGGAATGAATTAATGAATTGTGATATGATTCGTTTTTGTTATATATATATATATATATATATATATATATATATATATATATATATATATATATGTATATATATATATATATATTTAAAAAATTGTTATATATATAATAGGTATATTTCCTGTTTCCTCTTACCTATTGTATTTCGAGCAAGAATTTGTTCAATGGCATTCCGCAATAGGTAGATTACATGATATCTCCTTTCCCGGCCATAAGGGTGGATATAAAAAAATGTGCGGGTAATACATGTGTCCCATATTTTATCAATGGTAGCGTAATATAGTATGAACTCGCCCCATATATTCATGTAAAACGACACTATTGACTTCATGAAAAGATTTTTTTGTGCGATTTATTTTCGTATAAACCATTTCCCGTTCCCAATTTTCTGCGACTTTGATGGAAGGGCCCTAATAGTTTCATTCGGCTTTTATCTCACGGTCAGGATTTTCGCAGTTGAACTGAAAAATGTAAAGTCGGATGCCTTTTACTTATTCGAGGTTAACACGTAAGCATTCGATTTTCTTTTCAGGCGTTTACAGCGGTCTGTGCTTAATATGATTACAATTATTTTAAAGCTATAGTTATGAAAAAAAAATTATTAAGTGTTTAATCTTAGATAATGTGAGAATTAAAGTAGTTTAATTAAAATTAGTTATAAAATACTAAAATCATTATAGGATTATTTATTAAATTCTTAATAAAAGTTTTGTCAAAATTATAATTTCTAATAATTTTATAATGTAACTACAATACTCTTTGAACAAAAAACCGAATGCTTAGTTGCATTTTAATTTCTTTAAACAAGTTCTTTTATAAAGGAAATTCGCAAAATTATATATACAAAAAAACTTAATATTTATTCAAAAAAACATCTAAAAACATAAAAGTTAGTAGTGATTATGATTCTTTCAGACTGCTAAAATAGTTTATATGATGTGTAGTTGCTCATATTTCTAATACATTTAATACATATTCTATTGGAATCATCAGAAAAATAGTTTGCTACTTGTTTTGTACATTCTTGCACAGCATCCATTGATTGATTTGAAACGGGGCAACAGTAGTTTTGCATTTAATAAAATACATATATGAAACACCATATTGTTACCGTACTAGCGTGTAAAGAGTTCTCTTGAAGTTCACATAATTTTATGTCTGCCAAGTAACAGTAGTTCTGCTAATTTGCATAAACATTGGGATGAAAATTGAAAACTGATAAACACGACTTGCTTAAAAATTAATTCATAGTTATTTATGTCCTTATTTGTTGACTCAATTCTAATCATAATGTTAATTGTTTTTCTTTAGTTTTTGCGATATCTGGTATGAATGAATGAATTTCGACTTTGGCTTTGTAAGACTCTACTTTGTAAAACAAAAATCGGAACTTGTCAATACAGCTTTCAAACGATTACTGTTATAGCAAACACACACTGCACTGTTGCCATTCTACTGATCCATGTTGATGTTGATGTCACCTATTCATGGCTGCCACAACGGATTTAAAAAATCTCATTATTCTGTGTCACTTGATTAAAACACTAATACTTTCTTCACAATTCTGTGTCACCTTGAATGATAGTTTTTCTGCTTCTGTTCCTGTGCGCGAATCTTATTCATATACCTTTTAATATTTAGAAAAAGTATATAAATAAGATAACGATTCTTATAGGTTTCGACACTTATCCCAATCAATGGAATCGTAATTTACCAGTAACCAAAACCCAAAAACTAAAAATCCCATTCATATATTAATTTTAATTAAAACCTCACAATTTGTACTTTTGTTTAATTTAGCATATTTTTCCTTCCTTTCATGAACACGTTTAATTCTTAAACCATTTAATCATCGTAGCTCCTTTAACAACATCTACAGACTGGCCTCGCTTTAATGGACTGCGTAAATAAAAGCAGAAAAATGTAGTATTATGAAATAGTTTCTTCAGATCTCCGTTAGTATAGATAAGTATAGGAGGTGTATTTTATATAGGGACTTTAGTAACTTTTCTAATTCTGTGTTTAAATAGTGCATTTTTTAGGTTAATGATAATTTAAGGAATACATTAGACTAAAAATTGTGAGGGTATTGACTGAAATATAATTGCAATTGATTAATTTAAAGAAATATGTGCATCAAGACAATTAGAGGAATTGTTACTGCAGCTTGATTATCAGTTTGTTAAGGATTCTGTTTAGAGTACTAGAGCCCTATTGTATAATCTGGAACTTCATTCCGAATTCTTAGTTGCCACTTTCCGTAGTTAATGAAGTTCTAGGCTTTGTCGTTTGTCTTTAAGAAATTTACTACATTTAAGCTAAAAATATAGTTTTTCTATAGCTAGTAAACAACTCATACAAGAATTACTTCATATAAAAGTCTGTAATGCTGTTATTTCTTTTCTACGAATTTATTTAGCTTTTGAGCTAATAGAACATTAAAGAGTGCATAAAAGTTATGTGAAGTCTAGGAGTACATAGTTATTGTCATTTGAATAGACCAATGTTATCGTCATAAAACATGTTCTTTAGGCTTAGGATTTTCGGATAATATTATCTTTTATCTTTGTTCTTTCTTTTCATTAATTAGAGCATTATCATATAACTTACTAATTTAGAGGGCTAGAAAATACTAATTAATGGAAAATTAATAATCATAGTCTCTATGGACGAACACAGCTAAAACGTTGGTGCAACCTTCTCCTCACCAGGAGCCGAGTCGACGAAGGACAAAGGAGGTGCTGCTTGATAGCACCCTCTCATTAATACTTGAGCAAATTGCAACAGAACCTGGAGCAGGGAATGTAAGAGACGTTGAGAACAGCTGGGACGTCCTGAACGTGAAATTCCTCGAAGACACTTCGGACATCCAGTTACTACAGATCTTTGAGTACTCGATATATTTTATGCTGTTGCTGACAGTAGCTCTTATCGAAGGCCCTGAAGAAATAATGGCGGTGCTGACCCGGGAGCTTTGATCGGATTGAGTGAGCAAATTGCGTTTTTGCCACCGGACAATACCATGGATTTTACCACGAGAGGAAAAGTGCCAAGGGTCTGATGCCACGGACAACTGTTGCCGCTGCGAGGAACCTGGCAATGAGGCAAAAGGATGCCAGACATAACCGATATACAAGCGCTGAGGATAGGAGGGCTCCCGATCGTGCCCATCGAATCGGTCAAGTCAAGTCAAGACGTTATCAAACTGTAATCAATTTCCATTTCTCCACTTAAGAGCTAAATTTACAACTATGTATTTTAGATTATTTATTAGAAAGTTATCAAATATTGGTGATTGGGTGGCTTTGAATGCTAGGATAAAGGCTAAAAAACGTTTGATTTTAATGAAAGTCATCATTATAAAATCGATTTTATATAGACAAGATTCCTCTAGGAATCTTCCTTGACCTTTCCAAAGCGTTCGATACGGTGAGCCATAAAATCCTGTTAGAGAAGCTCGAGTATTATGGCGTGAGAGGTTTAGGTCAGGATCTAATTCGGTCGTATCTGACAAATAGAACACAAAAAACAAAAATTAGTGACAAAATATCCGACTCAAAAATTATTCATACAGGTATACCTCAAGGTAGTATATTGGGCCCTATACTTTTTGTCATATATGTAAATGACTTGCCAGAAATCATCAGAGAGAAAGGTACTTTTATAACTACGTACGCCGATGATACTAGCCTCCTTATATCGAACTGTAATGAAGATGAATTAGTTCACAATACTACAGATATTTTTAAAACCGCCGAAGATTGGATGATAGAAAACAAATTATTGATAAATAATAATAAAACCAATTTTATGATTTTTAAAACAAAAAATAAACAAAATAAAACCAGTGTTATCACTGTTAATAACGAATCATTTAAATTGCAACATACATCAAATTTTTTGGGGCTAGTAATTGATAGCAACCTAAAATGGTCATACCATTGCAATCAATTATTATCAAAATTAAACTCCACGTGCTATGCCCTGCGAATTTTGAGACAAGTACTAGATACTAACACCCTTATTACAATTTATAGAGCAAACTTTGAAAGTGTCATAAGATATGGAATAATACATTACGGATACTCTAGCTGTACAAAGAGTATATTTACTATCCAAAAGAGAGCATTACGTATAATATTGAACTTAAATCAACGAGATAGTTGCCGAGGTAGGTTTAGGGATACTGGTTTACTTACCTTCTACAGTCTTTATAGGTACGAAATATTAGTTTTTAACTTAAAAAATAAAGAAAAATTTAACATACATAACATGAATCACCAATACGACACACGCAATAATGATAGATATGCATATCCAGCTCATAAACTCTCACTCTTTGAGACATCTTCCATGTATTCAGCTTTAAAACTGTTCAATGGATTGCCCAAGCGCCTGAAAAATATCACAGATGTAAAAGTATTCAAAACACAATTAAGAGAATACCTAATACAAGAAGAGCATTATTCAATGTGAACATTAATTATGAGAGGTAGAAGATAACAAGTTAGAAAATTAAAATTTTAATAAATGTGCATATCAATTCGCACATTTGAAACATACATTTGACGTATTCAATTAGCGGCTAGATATGGTATGATTATAATGATATCATTTTATATGTACATATATGTGTCTTATTAATTGTTCATGTACAGTCTCTATTTTGAATAAAGTATGTATTTATTTATTTATTTATTTAACAATAAGGACCTTAAGGATCCATCATTACGTATTGATGGAATAAATATTTTGCAGAAATGTCAACTAATCTACGACTATATAGTCAAACAGCATTTTTAGATGTATGATCAAGTATACTTTGAATATATTTATGATTCAAAGCTCTAAAACTGCTACAAAAATCTGAAATCTACAGAAATTTAGCTCGTTAAAAAAATCATTGTATATCATGAGAGAAATGAGAACAAACAGAAAATATAAAAGTGTTGACTAACTAGGGCAAAATAACTACAATTACAATATGAGGCTGTAGTAGAATAAAAAATAATCGTGAGAAAAAAAAGAAAAATATGAAGTAATATGATGAGATAGAATGGTGTCTTTGTCAAACAAGAAATTTGTAAAGCACTGTAAAAATGTAGAAAATGTGGATATTTTTTATGTTGATGCAAGAAATTGACGATTAGTTGTTTAACTGCGAACAAAGAGTTCATATCATACCACACCGAAAGTGTTTTGTTGTAAATGAATATATTTAAAAACATCTGTACCAACTGCCACTTGGATCTTAAAAACAGAAAGTTAGTGGCCAGAAAGTTGTACTTTCTTGGGCAATATTTTTTCATTCCAGAAAGAAGTTACATGAATATTATTTATAGATAAGATCGGACTAAGAGGGCACTATGATATTTAAATCCACCATTGAAGATTTTACGACTTAAAATAATGAATATTATTTATTAAAATAGAAGTCAATATTAAATGTTTTGTTACGTATTACCAATAATACTCGCCATCACAATCTTTATCAAATACTGCGTGCATTGAAGAAATAGATTCTGCTAGTATATTATTCGAAGAAAACTACAGCATGTAATTAAATAGAAAATAGATTTATCCAGATTTTAATAAATCAAGATTAATTCTAACATGTAATTAGAATCCAAAATTAAAAATTAAAAGTAATTATTTTTGATTTAGTCACCGAGACTATTTGACACTGAATTGAAACCGAAAAGCCAACATCGTACAATACAAAATAATAATAGACGAATTAGATAACAAGAAGACTGCCCTTGTGGAAGATAGAGAATATTAATAGGATCGTACTGTACATAGAAAGGTACTACAGAGCCATCTAGTAGTTGATGAGAGTGTCCACTCAAGTTGGTAAAAAATAATTATGGATAGACTGCCTCTTCTTTAATAATGTGATCGAAATGACAGTTATTCTCTATCTATTGACGATACCTTATTTACATATATTTATTATTATTTATTTTATCCAATATGCTTACAAAAATATTCTATTATACATAAAAAAAATTTACAAAAATTTTGATCGCATTTGGAATGGCTTGAATTCACAAAATATGTGTTCTTCCATTCTCACCTTCTATTCTTCTGGCAGGTGTTTAGCTCTGCGGAGACTCTCCTGATGACGATTCATCAAATGATTGGCCAATTGTGGCCCTTTTGCCCTAAGAAGGGATTATTACTTGCCACTACGTATCATCATATTTGACAATTATATAAAAGTCTGTAATGCTGTTATTATAGTAGGAGTATCACCTTTCAAGAACCAAGAGGGAAACAACATTTACAGTAGAATCAGAATTATAATAGTTGAGAACCATGCCTTAAAAAGGGGTATATTCAAAAAACAATTCTGGAAAAATTGTCTAATAATCTTCGGCAATATAATCGTGTTGAGAAGATCCACCCAGAATCACATATAGAATTAAGTGGTGATGTTTTAGCGTTGAAACGATTACGAATTGAAACTAATACTAAAAATGCATCACCCTTTCAAGAAAGAAATACAGAATCTAATATATGTTGCTTAATTGAAGGTATTAATGTCGATATATGAAAGAATTCAGTGGTAAGAAAATGACGGGTTCCAAAGGATTTATATAAGCTCTGACTATTTTTTTGGTTTTAATGTAACAAGAAACACGACTCAATAGAAAACAAAATACTGAACTTACCACGATACCATTTTCATGTTAACTCTTACCAAACTCGTGCTGTTTACCTATAAAAGTAATATGGAAAATTAGACCTTGTCATAAATGCAGGATGTAAAATTCTATTCTTAATATTTAAACCTATTATAGGAAGAAATATTAAAACTGGAATGAAATCAATTAATACGAAACAATAGTAAATAATAATATTAAAATCGGTAGGGTGTTTTCATATAATATTTATGTGAAAGGAATTTTTTTTAAGAACATGTTATGCTGCTTATAGATGAAGTATATATAAAGATAAGTCGTAAGATTGCTGGGTAGATATCAAAGAGTATGATACATAGAGTTGAGGTCATATCCAAAAAGTTGTAAATAAGACTGTAGCAACGTGGAATCTAAAGAAAATCAAATACAATTGATTTAATAAGGTGATGAACAGATATGTTATTTTTTTTAAAAGTGTGTTTATATGCACAACAAGTGTGTCACAAATTTATTGCTTCTTAAGGTGAATGAAAGTTTACAATGAAATTAGATATCTTAGAATATCAAGTACAATTAATGAGTGTAGTGATTGGGATAAAGAGGAAATCTAAAACATTTAAGCCTTGGAGTAATTCGATCTTAAAAATCCTGATGAAATAAAAGGAATCTTTTTGAACTACCACTTTATTTTTACTGTCATGATATTTGACATCTGATGTATGACAGTTCTTCAGTATACAATATCTGGTTAACGAAATGGCACGCTATTTGCTTGTTGAACGTTGGGAAATGTCAAAAATTGCGTACAAAATTCGGTCGCAGTTATGCACCAAATGCAAGTGTTCTAAAGAAATTTGTGCACAAAGTTCGTGACATCCGAGAATATTGCTGCTGTAGCCCGTAGAGTGCAAGCCAACCCGAGAATATCGACTCGTCATCGCTCTCAGAAATTGAACTAGTCGCACTACCATGAGACATCCGTTTATTTGCCTATAATGCCCAAATAACACAGCAGTTGAAGAGAGTTGACCATCCACTTCGATACAACTTCGCTAATTGGGCTCTAGAGCAGCTGGAAGCCGATGGTGAATTTTGGCGAAGAATTATCTTTTCCGATGAAGCGCATTTTCACCTCGAGGGCTACGTAAACAAGCAAAAACTGCAGGATTTGGGCATCGAAGTGACTGTATAGTGCGAATTATTGGGAGCAAATTGCTGGTTTGGATGTGAGCAATATCTGGTTCCAACAAGATGGGGCGACATGCCAAACTAGCAACGAAACTATCGACTTATTGCGGTCAAAGTTCAAAAATCTTGTAATCAGCCGTCGTGGAGATGTGAATTGGCCAGCAAGGAGCTGCGATTTAACGCCCATGGACTTTTATCTCTCGTCTGCCATTAAAGAACGTTGTTATGCCAACGATCCAGCAACTATTGACGACCTTAAAGTCAATATCCAAAAATGCCATTGCTGAGATAAAGCCCCAGACGTTGGAAAATGTTCTGAAAAATTGGGTCGAGAGAATGGACTATTGTAAGGTCAGCCGTGGCAGCCATTTGACTGATGTCATATTACATGTATAACCGGATACTCTTGGCTACAAAATGAATGCAAGATAGTGAAATTCCATCTAGCCGTTTGTGTTTTATTAAGATTTTAAAAAGATTCCTTGCGGTGGCTCACCCTTTATAAGGAATTTTAAAAGAATATGTGTATTAATTGCAAAAGTTTCGTCATAATTTAATTCATGCTAAGCTTAATGATACTGGTAGACATTTGCATGCATTGAAGACTTTCAATAAGAGAGAGGTTCTGTTATTTAAACTATAAACTATACGTAAATAAAACAGTTAATTAGTTATTGCAGCGAAATATTCCAATTTTAAATAGATACCTTATGTAGTTTAAAATAATTTAACTTAAATGAGAATCAGAATGAGTCATAATATTTAAAATGATCATATTGTAGTTACAGCCCTAGATTACTAGAAATATTTCGGGTGAAATATTTTTAAGGAGGGAGCAGCAAAACATTAACAGAAAAATACATTTATGCCGAGTCTAGTCTGGTCATGATACCAGCATGTAATTTTTTGGTGTGATCTGGAGACAACCATCGAGAACATTCATTCCCTATATAACTTAATGCTCAGAGAAATAATTCTTCTCAAGGAGAGATTGCATCGTTACTAATTCTATAACAAAGTAATTAAATATGAAAAACAAATCATTTATCAAAATATTTTAAAAAGTATACTATCCGAATTTTACTAGATGATAATATAGTTAGAACATGATTAGGCCGCATAAATCCAATATTAAAATATAGATTTTATTCCTGTCTGTTAATTAGATTACTTCAACGACAATAATATACATTTTTTCCAACTGGGAAACTGAAATTATGAATTACAAGTAAAGTCCAGTAAATAAAATTACAATCTTTACTCTTAATATATTTTCACTCTAACAGTAGAGCTTTTCTAGGTAAACCCTATCGGTCTGCGAGGCGTTAGTGCGTGGTCGTTAAGACATATTTCATGTGCAGCCACTAACGTGCCCAGGTTAGACGAGGCAATAAATCATTATTTAATTTAACTAGAAACACTCATTTTTTACTGTTAATTGCTCAGCCGGTTCACCAACTTTATTTCCTTTTAATTAGGGGAAGTGTGTAATTGTTATTATTAATTCATAATCGCTCCGTGTGCGACGCTACAATTATGACACAACGTTGTCGCGATTGCACCAAACGTGTAATTGAAAAAAAGAAGGTCATTACTCTTCTGTCTAAAATGTGTATACGAACATGTTCACATGTCGTGAATTGTTACGAGTTGAATTTTTATACTCGAAAGAATGTTGCCGTTTTATATATTCACCTAGTCATGGCACACGCTTTCAAAATGAATGTTGCTTCACGTATAATTTACAATAACATTATATGTTATCCACAGCGCGTTTTTTACCTCTTGGAATTATACAGTGCTGTAATATACTTAATTTGAATATTTGCATCGGCGGGAAAAATCATCATTATAATCAGTTGGTTGGTATGTAATCATTATATTTTAACCGTTAGAGCTATAGTATTATTTATCATGGTCATGTTTTTTTCAAAAAAATGAGTAATTTTTACTATATTTAGGAATAAGAAATATTCCTGATTCCGAAAACCTTTGATATTCCAAAAGGTAATACAGAGATAATCTTCGATGATATGTTTTATATATTAGTGACAATAGAATTATACAATTCCTAATTTTTTAGCGTGAATTTGACAGGAAATTTCTGTATAAATAATGTTATTATTGACTGATGAAATACCTAGTGACGCTTTCTTTAATTTGTAGTCATAGAAGTTCACTTAGTAAACTGTATGAAGATGCTGCAGCAACTTAACAGGAGAACATTATTTAAACAAGAATACTAATAATCATTGAGAAAAACTTGTTTAGAGATAGATGAACAAGATGCACAATTATTTCATTTACTGAGAACGTTTATGAATGCTTGCGTCTGAAGATCATTCTGTTAAAATCGTCATAGATATCAATATTCATTGCATTCTTCATAAGAAAACGCTTTCAGTAACTTTTTTACAAGTTTCTAAATACATTTTTGTGCGTTGAAACGAATTATCCATCAATTAAATCTGAAGAACTTTTACCCTTTTCATAGGGTACCATAGGGGGCAGTTTTAGGACCAATTTTATTTATAATATATGTTAAATAATTATCCATAACTATCACACAAGTTTAGTATTCTGTTTGTAGATGATACTACGCTAAATAGCTTTTAATAGCTAAGACAATATTTTGACAAAAATAACTTTTACATGTGTGACAAATGTTTTGACTACCAAATAATTATTTGTTAAACATAAGAAGTTGTAACCTTATCATGAAAACCAAATGTTTTGGCATATACATTGATTTCAAAGGCTATAACAATGTAAAAATTTATTCTAGTGAAATTATTTTATTACAACATTTTAAATGAATTGTGTAACTAATTTTAAATGAATAGTTTAACATAATCCATAAAGTTTGAAAATATATTAAAATTGCTTTGAATATTGTAATTTAATTATTTACAAAAACTAACAAGTATCAAGTTATCAATATTTACCAAATATGGTTAATAATACCTACAAAATTCCATATATTTTTTAAAATTTGTATAATTAAGTGCCATAATAATAATTTTATCAATTAATATTTTACTGAAAGGACGAACCAATAAAACAAATTTCAGATCGAAGTAATTCCATGGCATTAAAATAATTATAGTAATAAAATTTCGCCTGAAAAAAATCCTAAATTATAGGTGATAGATATCCTTCATAGTT
Organism: Ontholestes murinus; assembly: GCA_963969525.1. Lineage (NCBI taxonomy): Eukaryota > Metazoa > Arthropoda > Insecta > Coleoptera > Staphylinidae > Ontholestes > Ontholestes murinus. Next base: position 25,865 of record CAXAKX010000285.1, read on the forward strand.
TTCCTGATGGATTCCGAACTCTTCGCAGCGGCAATTTACTTTCAATTTCGCCGCCTCTTATTCCCTATTTGTTTGAGCAACGGCTCCGAGTGGAAACATGAGCTTAATGACGGCACCGATAGTGCGATGCAAAGCGAACCGTTCTGGCGTGGGATCAAATATTTGTCACGAATTGATTTGTAACGAAAACGAAATTTAAAAAATAATAACTCCGAACGCAAAAAATAATTGTAGCAATACGTCAAAATCTACGGTATGTTTTAGTTTATAATTGTATACCGATATGTAGATGTAGTGGATACTGTTATGTAATATTTAATGTGTAAAGTAAGGATTTTTCAATTTACGTTAATTATGGACTATATGGTCTATTATTTTTCTAAGAGTATAATTTAATGCTAACATTTTGATTGATCTAAATTTACTACGTGGGTTAAATTATATAGCAGTAAAATAAATCCTAAGCGTACTTTTTTATGCATGCATTTTGTATAGAAGTAATAAACCCATGTAAATAGCACGAGTAGCAAACACTCTAATTTATGAAGAGAATTGTTTTAACCACCAAACATTAAACATCTATGCATAGAAAAAATTATTATGCTGCCAATGGTATTATTTATTCATCTTTCTGTTATTTGTTATCCTTAGTATAAATTATAAAAAGTATTTTTTTCTAAATTAAGACATGGATAATTGGCGTAGTCTGGTAGGATATATAATAATATCTATAAATAAATTTAGAAAATGATACTTTCGTTCAACGCCAAATCATCTAACGCCTCTTTTGCCCTTAAACCGCACCCTAGAAACAATAAAAATACAGAAGAAATTGTTTTGGGAAGAAGTAATTTAGATGGTCCAATACGGTAGCCTCTTCCCTGAACAATTACAAATTTGGATGGCAGAGAAGGTTTAAGAATAATTATCCAACGCAGACCATAAAATTAAATTATTCGTCGATAATATATGAGAAATTTATTTTTGAACGCATTTTAATTATTACTCGGTGTATTTTATTTCAATTTTAACTATTTCTTTATACATGCTTGAACACAATGGCAGAAATCGATTAGTTGATTGATTATTAAATAAGATGTTTACATAAGATTTAATCTAAGTGTCGAATTAACCTTTACAAGTAAAAGTACTTATTATTAATTAACATTTACAAATAAAATTAAACGAAGAGAAAGTGCTAAAAGGTTCGATTTCTCCAAAAATTAATAAGTTGGAATAAAATAAAAACGTAATTAGTTAGTCCTTATTATAATTGCAAAGGTTGTAAAGATAAAGAAGATTTTTTATGAAATTTAACTGTATAAACTTCTGTATTATTCTAAAAAAACTAAAAACTAATTACAAATTTAACACAATTTTGACTTTGCCCGTATAACAGAATTTTTATTTGGTGACTTCAATACATTAGCGTATCATTTTTTAAACCGTAAGTGAAAATACTGCAATAAACACGGTGTAACGACGTTAAAGATGGCAGTCTTAACGCCAAACACTGAATTGAAAAATTAACTATGTTCTAACCACAAATAATTCTCTCGGTGTAACGAAGTAGAAGCCTTAATTGTAAACGATTTAAAAATTGAATTGAAATTAATTTTATTTCATGAATCATTTGCCAATCAAAAAATATTAAATAATTTTAATGAAACCAAAATGCGTTTAAAACCTTTCTACTAGGATTAGAAAGTGTTTCGTACAAAATTTTGAATACAGAAGCATGAAAATGCAAAACCCATTAAACTGTATTAAAATAATTCTATTTTTTATAAGTATTTATACGAACTGTATTTTAAGATATATACTTCTAGAACTGAACAATTTTTTACCAATTAATGATTAATGATTATTACCCGGTTGAAAAGAATTTCAACTTACCGTAATTATTTAGCTAGTGAATTTGAACTAAGAAATAATTAAATTTTAACTTGATCCCCAGATTTCTTTGGTTGAGTCTTCAACAACTTTCATATGAAAAACAACATCTTGGAATTCAGAATCCATAATTTTACCACTTGATATTATATTTGACTAAAGTTTCCTAAATGTAAAGTTTTATAAATAAACCTCAAAACTTTCAAAGAATAAAATAAACAAAAGTAGGAATAATAATAAAAAAGTTTAATCTAAGAGAGATCTAAGAGAGAGTAAAAATATAATATATAGAAGTTACAATGATACAAATATGACAAGTTCTAAGGAGTCTTTGTCTGGTGAAGACTAGGAAAGCTTACATACGACTACTGATTTTAATATCACATGTAATGCATTTTTAAATATTATTATTATCACTTTAATCCAAATTTCCCCAATATTACAAAACATATTCAGAATTCAGCAAAGAAAACCTGGCTAACACCAGAGATAAAACAATTGAAAGAGAAAGTGTCAATGCTTCAAATGTTAACAACATTTGATTCATCATACAAAGAACAATATATAGCCTATCAAAAAACATATAAAATAGCGCTACTAGCCGCAAGAAAGAGCCACTGTAATACTCAGATTCAAAATGCTAACAATACCTCTAAATTCATGTGGGAAATTGTAAATACTGAGAGAAATAAATTAAAAATACAAAAATTACCTTCGCATAGAAACATTATTAATTTGGCCAACAATTTTAATAAATTTTTTATCAACAACTGTAATAGACAACCACAATGTATTAATGAAAATAATATCAATCTACCATTTCGAGTAAATCTTCTTTCATTCTTTCTGTATCCTGTCACGAATACTGAGTTATTTAATGTCATCAATGATATAAAAATAAAATAAAATAAGTTTTGCTCTGGAGCTGATGGCATCCCCATTTACGTAATATATAATTGTCTTGAATACATTCAAATACCACTTTTAAAAATCACAAATGAATCTTTCAGCTCAGGAACCTTTCCTGATATGTTAAAAATGGCATTAGAACTCCCAATATATAAAAAGAATGACCAAAATGAAATGGGGAACTATCGACCTATTAGTCTACTAACAACAGTTTCTAAAATATTTGAGTCATTAGTTTTCAAGCGCATATTTTCGTTCTTCCTAAAGTGTAATTTTTTAAATTATCATCATCATGGTTTTTTATCTGTTAAAAGTGTTATCACGGCACTCTATGAATGTGTTAATAGCATTTTATCAATTATAGAGAACAAGGAACTTGGCAGTGGTTTCTTCTTTGATTTATCGAAGGCGTTCGAGAGCGTAGATCATATGATACTCATTGCTAAGCTTGAACGGTATGGTATCTGAGGAACTTCCCGATCATGGTTTAAATCTTATTTAAAAAAAAAAACAGACAGCAAATAGTAAAATTAAATGTAAATGGTACAGCTATCAATTCTAATGCTAAAACAATGTTTAAAGGCATACCACAGGGAAGTATTTTAGGCCCATTTTTGTTTATAGTGTATATAAACGATCTAATTTATAATGTAATTGATACTAAACATGAAATTATTACTTATGTAGACGATACATCAGTTTTAATTAGTGCAGAAAATTATGTTCAATTAAATCTACAATGTAATATATATTTATGCAAATTGCAAGAATGGTTTATTAACAATAATTTGTTATTAAAAACAGATAAAACCCAATATATTATTTTTAGATTGAATAAAAGTACTCCAACTCTTGAATACCTGACAATTAGTAACGATCAGTTTATTGTTAATAAATCAGTCAAAATGCTAGGAATTGAAATTGATGAGTCTCTCAAATGGCATGAACATGTTAATATTTTATGCAAAAAACTAAGTGGAATATGCTGCTGCATTAGGAAACTGAAAAATATTTTAAATTATCAGTCATTAATCATAGTGTATCATAATGTTTTTCTGGCTAATGTGAAATATAGTATTCGACCTTGGGGACAAATCAAACACTCCTCCCACGTATTTGTAATACAAAAAAGAAATATCAGGATAATGTACGAACTAGATTATAACATATCATTTAGAGGAATATTTAAAAAATATAATCTACTTACCATTTATTCATTATACAGTTATGAATGTTAATCTTTCTTATATGAACGTAAGCAATTATTTGAAATACATGAAATAAATCATAGTTATTCAACACGGCATAAAAGTAACTACTGTTATTATTATTATAAGGGTAAGGATAGAATAAATTAAATAAGATTTGTAATAAAAGAGTGGTAAATTCACATTTGCAATCCACCTCACGGAAGATAACCACCAATCTATACAAGAACAAATACTGCAGATAGCAAGAAATGGAAAAATAATTGGACGCTCTAGAATATAACAAAAAATAACAGGAGAAAAAAGCAAAAGAACTATTGACTAACCAAGCTGAAATTCAAATTTCCAAGTTTAAGTAGCACATATTTAATAAAACTGGACGAACAAAGCAATGATTATAAAGAGTTAAAGGACTTCTTTGCGAATAAAATACAATGCGAAAAGTAAATAAAACATTGCGTGATAATGTGGAAACATTAACTATACGAATTGTGGGATTAGAAATATATAAAGAGCACTCGAGCAATGATATTTTCTCAGAAAAATGTAATGAAATTCAGGAGCGTAAACAAACTAATCTCATACTATTCAATATACCAGAACCACTGATCAACAATAAAGAAGAAAGGATTGCTCATGGCATTGGTTTATGTCATGAATGAAGGAAATACAATTAAACAAAATATTGTTGTAAAAAAGATTAATAGATTGGATAAATTTAGTTCTTCAAGCAGACTTAGGTATGTAAAAGGAGTGTTAAATTAAAGGATGATGTAAATTATGTTCTTAGAGATCGCGAGAAATTAAAAACCATCAAAATAAATCTGATGCGACAACAAAACAACGAGCATGCGAATTCTTGTATTTAATTGTTAAAGTAATTAATTAACAATTAAATACAAGAATATAATTTCTACAATAACTAAAAGAAATAAAGCGAAAAACTAACATACTCACAATAGAAATTTCGAATATACCATCAGAATGTAAGACAATTAATATCTAAATGCAGTACATTCCTTAATAATTTGCCAACAAAAAATTACGATGCAATAATGTTAACTGAGACTTTTTTGCTAATAATTCCAACGTTAAATTTAAATTTTTTTTTAACACATCTACCGTAGAAAATATAGATATTATTGCTTGAGTATGTATTATACATGAAAATTCATTAGACATATTATGCGCATACTTCCACCTTCTACTTCTAACGAAGCATAAATGGTAACATTCGACTATATAACAAATCAGGTAAATCTTGATCATCGTATAGTATTAGGTTATTTTAATCTACCTTCCTTTAAACTACATACAGCTAACGTTGATTATAGAGATCAATCATTACTACCTCTTCTAGACTTAATAAATGGATGTAACTTAAAACAGTTTAACCTTGTAATACAACATACGGATAGACTTCTTGATCTAGTATTTACAAATAAACATAATAAAATATCTATCTAAAAACGAATTTTCATTTATTGGTGA